>VWZN01014419.1:42914-63748 GCA_013396955.1 Regulus satrapa | reverse complement strand
AAAAAAAAGAAAAAAAGTGATTACCTACACTCTTTATGGATGAAATACTGTCTGGTTTGTACTGCAATTGTGTATTTTGAGCCTTTCTAGTGATGTGTATTTTGTTTAGCACAAATTGCCTGCCATATATATTGTCAGGAGCTATGAACACTCTCATTGCTGGTCTGACACAGTGTTTCTGCTCTTGCCCCATTTTACCCCACTAATCTTAAACTCTAAGAACAACCAAATTCTGGACTATGGGACCTGGTCTGACTCAAGTTAAATTCTGTTACAGGTGTTTGATTTTCAGTCATGAAAAACCAAACATGTTTCTTTAATTACACCAGCTCTCTTTCAGTTTAACGGGCGAAAGTAAAAGCACCCACCATGCCCAAGTGTGTCTAATTTCTGTGGCCTTGAAAAACTGCAGTTTTATTTCAATTACATTTTTAAATATTGTGTCTATGCAGTGGAATACAAGCTAAAATTCTCTGAAAGGCTTAGTCATTTCAGCATGATTTCCATACACACACAGACACAAAGCAATCAGAAGTTGTTACATATACTCCTTAAAGCAGCAGTAGCAATTTTCTGTCTGCCTCTAGATCATTGTATGCAACAGTGAATTCTCCAAATACCATTATTTAACCACATGGTTTACATTTTTATCCCACCCCATCCTACACAATCATTCTGATTCAAACACCTACATCTATTGTAAAGAATATGGTTTAAAAATTAGGACAATGCAAAATACTGATGTGAAAGGGATACATAAAGACTTCATCAGCACCGGGCCCTAATGGCTAAGAAGTGCTGGTGACCTGGTTCCAGTTAGAGGTTAGCAAAAAAATCTACTGCTTTGAAAAAGAGAAAAAAAAAGCAATTTCAAATCTTTGATGAAGCTGTCAAGCTCTGAAAGTCAGAGACTACCCTGGGGACAAAGATAATATTACTGGGTAGAACAAGGCTTTTTGGTAAAGACAGATTCATTCTCTTAGAGGTGTGGGTGGAGGATAAAAATTCTTTTAAGCTATTTTCTGATGGAATTATGTTGTCAGAGGTTTTGTCTTTTTAGCTTTTAAGATATACATGGAACAAGGACATCATTAATATGACAATTTCATAATGAACTTTTCAGCTGTTCTCAGCTGAGAAAGGGCAAAACCTATTGCCTAACTTACATTCAAATACACTTTTAATTGAATGGGTGATAGGTAACTTTTCTTCATGTTTGAATAGACTATATTTTTCCTTCAGAACATCCAAGAGAATTAGAAACAAGGTATGTAGAACACTTACAGAGAGGTGTTAGAGGAACAGATCAGAAAGAAAATTTTAAAGTAGATCAATCACAGAAAAAAGTTTAAAAGAAACTTTAGCAGATTATCTAGTTAACTTCATATTTTGACCTCTAAACCTGACATATAGTCAGTCTAAATATAAAGGACAATGTTACCTCTGCTTTGAAATTGTGTGCGAGTATTTCCTCCCTTTCTTTACCTTTTACTCAAATGAACAAGCTATCATGTAAGCAAATCCTCACCTGTGATACCTGTCATATTATAAATGTTCCTAATCTTAGCATTTAATGCATATATCTGAAATTAATTTGTATTGTTAATATTTGTTGTAAAGACTACACCAAAATCAGAATCTTCTTCTCTATGTCTCAAACTGCAGTGGTTGAAATAAATTTGATAAAATCAAATTTTCCTAGACTGAAAATATCTGCATGACATTAGAGTTGCTCAGCCTGATGGGAAATATATTTGTTATGAGAGAAATACTGAAGAACAGGATTTGGAAAAGTCTTGGTAAAAGTTTTGGTAAAAAAAAATGAAATGTCAGGCTTACTAAAATATAGTATTCAAGTGCTATGCCATAGCAGTATGTGGATTTTAGAAAGAATGATTCAGAAATGTAATATATGTCAGCGGTTTGAGGACTGAATGAAGCCTAGATTTCTAAGACCTGTCTCGTACCATGCCAATTCTTATTTTTACAGAAGGTAGCTGGGATATTTTAGAACCATTTACTAAGTAAGATAGTCAACATTTTATGTGGCGTTGTGACAAGGTAGGTTGTTTTCTTCCTTTTCTTTTATATTTTAAATTTAGGTAGCATTCTCAGTTTTTCAGTATTCACTAGTGGTAAATCCCAGTTAATTACTCTTGAACTACTGGGGAGAGAATAATCTTTTATATTAAAATTGGTATGTAAAGAGCCTTGGCTAAAGTTTGAAATTATATATTTTAAAGATTCTAGCAGAGACTCTTGTGGTTTGAGCAACTTTTGTTGTCATGGTAACTGTATGTAATTTTTTTTTTTTTTTTAATGAGAAAGTGAAATAACTAAGAACCTCTATTTAATAACTAAATAGAGGACTTTTTTTATTTTATATTTTGAGCTGTCTAGATGTCAAAATTTTAAAATAAGATTTAAATCTTCGATCACCCAAAATGTTGGCAGAAAAGACAAAGAAAGAGCTACCATATAGATCATGCTCTGGTCAGAAAAATATTAGGTTTTTTATCATTTTTGCTTCTCATAAGTCTTTTATGAGATCTGAGTTTTAAAAATCAGCTTAAAATCTTGACACATATCTAGTCATCTTCTTTTCTAATGTGAATTTGTCCATCCCTCCACTCTTTTTGCCCATAGGTCAACCACTTCTCAGTCCCTCCCTGCCATCATTTTCATGGAATATCTTCCTACTCGAATAGGAGCCTAGAAACTCTGCATCGAATTCCTGAGCTTTAAGAGAGGTATTCTCAGCACCTACAAGGTAAGTAGGGAACAGGGACAGCTGATCTCTCCAGTTAATTCAGACCCATCTAGCTGCATACTGCCCCTGTTTTACTCTCCCAGTGCCTTCCAAGTTTTTGTCATAGCCAGTGTTCCACATTTTGTGCAGCCTCAATAAAGCAGAAATCTGGGCTGCAATCAACACTACAGTAGGTGCACAGCCTAATATGAAACTAAGCTACTTGACTTGTTCACTTCTGCAATATAATACAATTATTTCTCAACAATGGGCACTACAGTTGTTATTTTCTAAATTGAATGAATATTCATGTGACTATCAAGTAGGTCATTAGTTATTTGGCATTTGGCACTTCAGATGCTGAATTCAAATAAAATAGGGTTTATACACTTCAAACCACCACATTCAATCCACTGTATGCTTTTGCCCTGAACAAAAACACAAGGCTGAATCTTCACTTGTCACCTCTGTGTGCATTGTGTTCATGATGCTGGTTCTTTTCAATGGAGATAATATGGCAGATTTTACTCCATGCATTACAATGGCAATAAGAAATTGTGAAAAACTGTAATGCAGTTACATTATTTTAAATCTCCTTTCAGGACTTTCAACTTGGTCATATATTTAAACAATAAAATTTGAGACAGTTAAGATGATAATACAAATCCAAGAGATACAATTTGGTCATTATTAATTCCTGAAAAGTCATAGGCATTATAGTTTAAAATACTGATAGAAAAAGAAGATTTGTTTTATTTAATATTTAAATGTGATTTAAAATTTACTTGTCCAGGATAGGTGTAAGCCTTATCTGACTATAAACAATTCAAACAATGGGAAAAATAAAAATATCACCTTTAAAAAACAAACAAAAAACACAAAACAAACAAATAAAAACCCCTCAACAACAACAACAATCACAAAAAAATAGCCAGTAGAGGCTGCCCCTTGTTTTGGGTTTTTCCCTCCTGTTCTTTAGATCTGTGTGTCCTGAGAAGCTGCCTGTGCATATCCTGTGCCCCTACTTCCCTGTTGGTCTGGGTGCCAGCAAAGCCTTCTGTCCTTCGTCCTTGTGCTTTTATGCCCTGCTATTGCAATTTACTCTCTCTTCATACTGTCCCTAGTGGTTATATAGCAAATCTTTATGCCAATATGTGCTAAAAAGGGTAAAATTCATATCAAAGTCAAGAATAAACACCTCCTAAAGAGGATTTTATCACCAGGTAGGGAAGTCACCACACTTGATCATCGAACGCCTGCTAACTTCTGTACAATTCACAAAACAGATTCAACAGAGACTCTCATGCACTGAGGATTTGTCATCAGAAAAAGTAAAACAGAACTGAAACTCAAAAATGTCAAACTTGTGAAGAACTGATGAATTCTCTCCTGTTTGAAAGCACAGTGTGGAAATGGCAGCTTGCAGTACTTTTTACAGTGTAGCGCCTAAAAATCTTCACTTTCTCTCACCTAGAAAAACATTAATGTTACAATCTGAAAGGACTGCAGTCGGGGAATGCAAAGAGAAACTGAATAATTGAAGTTTTACCATCATCCCCAAAGAGGAAAATTGGAAGATATGTGTTTTTCTTTCTGATAAGTTATACTGATAGCTGAATACAATATGAAATGTGCAGAATTCAGGTTTTGTAATGCAGTATCTGAATGGCAGAACTGCATGATAGGATAATAGAACCTACAAATTTTTCTTATTCAAATTTTAAAAGACAATAATAGTATAAATACTTTCATTCTGATAGAGCATGAATCATCTGTCCAAGGCTACATTGGATACTAATTAACATATTCCACTTCTCTCACCCCTATGCAATGCTAGCAAGACTTCAAGATAATCGTTAAATGAAAAGGTGCCCTGTGCAAGCCTTTTAAAAACATTTCAGATTATCAAAGATACCAGTAGCTGTAGCAAAAGTGCTATTAGCAAGACAACAAATGAATCAAACGTTTTCAATTTCTGCATTAGTGTGAAATTTGAATAAGTTTAATAGTAATTCACTTTTAACCTAGCAAGTTGTCTGTACCTTCTATAAGGGTTAATTATGGATCCATTTTTATAGGCCCTAAAAAGCAATATCATTCATCTGTTTCTTGCAATAGCATAGCAGTTAATTTATTCAGTGCAAAAATGAATATTGAGCATTAGCATACATTGAATGATAGAGAATGATATAACCAAAGTCTAATTTTATAGTTTTTATGGTTTGCATGGAAAAGGGTAGAAACCTTACAAACTCCCTTTTATGGATAGCTATGTCTTTTTTAAAATCAAATTTAGATTTAATTTTTTACAGCTGAAGTGCTAGTTACTTGTGATGAAGCCCACCTACTTGAAACATCTATTTTAGGAAAAGATGAATCACTTCTTGTTGTGCCTCTCTTTCTCTTGACTATGGATGAAGCATAAGGGAATATTCATCTAAAAATAAGACATCTAATCTAAGCTAAAGTTAGGCCAGAGGAATCCTAGGATAACTTCTTAAATATGCAGTATCATTTAGTGCTTTTTTTTTAAAAAAAAAAAAAAAGAAGTCATATTGGAAAAATGGAGCACAAGTGACATGTTTATAAAATACATCTCTCAGCAGATATTAGGCATCTTAGCACCTTTTGAAGTAAAAAGGCTTCATGAATGCATACAAAGCTGACTTGTGACACCTATAAATTTGATGTGCATTTGGTAGGGTGATATTGGACTTGAAGACAAAGATAAATATAGATTGCAAATAAGTATTTAAAGGTATTTTATAACACTGTAATGGCATAGCCACCCAGAATGTATTAGCATTTTGCATAATTATGAACACGTGAGCAACAAATGGGCAAAGAAAGACAGATACGTTTCTACACAGAAGGCACAAAAGTGGCAAGAGATACCAAACAAAGGAGAAGATAATGACAGGGGATTGGAAATTGGTGGGGCATCCACCTGAAGAAAGAAAAATGGGGATAAGTGGTATGGGGAGAAAGACAACCCATGTTTTGGGAACAGAGAGCAAATAGCCTAAAAATGTCAGGCCTTTCCGTGTAAGGCAAATCGCAAGAGAAGGAATAAATGGCCTGACACGTTCGCTTGTCTTTTTTTTTTTTTTTTTTTTTTCTTTTGGTTAATACTGACAAATTTAGGGCAGCTCCATTAAGAACTAGCTCATAGGTTTCAACCTCTAAAAAACCTAACCATAAATCTTCATATTTTGTACCTCCTGATTGTAGGTAGTTAATCAGAAGCACAACAGTTTCTTAGNTTAAAGTGTTAATAAAATGTGGTCACGGGGTAGCATGTGGCAAAATGTTACCATTGATAGGATGGCCATGCTGCTCAGTAGCAGATAGTGAGACACACAAAGGCATACACATATTTTGAGGAAGACAAAGAGGCACAAAAAATAGTACATTCTTGTTTTGTACAACCTTCCAACAACTTTTTTAAAGCAACTGATGTCTTAGTTAAGAAGCTGAATATATAGCTCAGTGATCTGGACCTTGCTGTTGAGTTGTGCCTTAAAACACTAGTCAGTTTAAAAATGTGTGAGGCTTTATTAAACACATTTTTTAAACAGTTGCAGCTCTAGAGAGAGAACATTACACATCCCTAGTGTTTACAAAATAACCAATTTCCTATTTATTTGCCCTCATGCTTTGTGATCATTCATAGCAGCTAACAGAGAAATGCAAGAAACAGTCACCTTCTCTTACCATGTACAGGAATAAAAGTTCTTTCTCCACTCAAAGGTAGCCTTTCTTAAAGAAATCTGGCAGCAGCACTATCCTGACCCAGATGACCTGTGACTGAACCATCACTAATTACCAGTTTTTTTCTGTCTTATTATCATCATTCTGCAAGATAGATAAGAGACTACAACTTCCGCTGCTTTGGCAAAACCTATTATTTTAGTTAACTGTGTTACTGAAAGGGAAGGAAACATCCATTTGCCATAAAGAAATGGGAAGACCAGGCCAAAAGGCCATAGATCTAAGTTGTGTTCACATTAATGACCCCATGTAAAAATAAGGGTAAGTGATTCAACAGGAATCAGAGAACAAAATGTCTTGTGATATTCTTGTTGCAAGCAAATATGTTAGGAATTGTATGCATCAGGGAATTAGATATCACTGTGGTGGAAGTATAGAGGACTTACCCATCACATTAACATCATATTAAAAAAACCCAAAAAAACAAACAAAAAACCCCCAAAACAAGTTCACTCATTACAAAATATTTATTTGCTAAAGACCCAAAAAAACTAGAAGATTATATGACCAGATATGTGGTCCTTGATGATTCACACTTGCTGGTGTTTGCACTGCTCATATACTCACTTAAAATATTTTTCCATTGTCTCTGGTAATTTTATGACAGCTTTATGAAATAGTTGTATATAGTTATTAATTAAAACTACTTTAGAATGCTTATATTTAGGTTCAAGGCACATCAGTAGTAATTTTTTCCTACTTAGTGGAAATGCATACAATTGATAGATGTCACAGGTCTCCTTGGCTGCACTGCAATTCAAATAGCACAAATAAAAACTCCAAGATTTTGAGATACAACATCAGCTCAGCTGACTCCTCAAAACTCTATTTTCTAGCAGGAAGCAAAGCCTTGTTTTTCTGGTCACTATGCTTAATTATGAAGATTTAATGCCAATAATAATTTTTCCCTGAAAATATTTTTTGTCACTAGATGCTGCCTGGATATGGTAAATGCAAAACTGCAGTTTCATTGCTTTGCAGTAGCATTCCAACATTTTTTTGATCAGTGTCATAATTCCCTTCCTGCACTAAAAATAGAAACTAAATCATAAGGCACCAGAAACATTCTTATGTTCATTTTTTATTACTATAAATATGTAGGAATTATAGTCTGCAGAGAAAGCATGGTTGATCTGTAGTTATTTTTTTTTTGTAGATACTTCTTTACTGGTCTCAGCTAGCTCCCTGAGTCCTATGGAAAAGCAGTTTCCATGAACCACAGTTTGGACTTTACTGCAAATTCTGAGGTTATTGGGTCCTTTTCAGCAGATGGTAAGAACAGAAATTTTGTCATGTGTTAAATCTTTCTATTTGGTGTCACAACACAGTCATTCCTCTTAGGGTTTTTCTTATGTTGTGCTTTAACCCCAGACAGCAACTAAGTACCAGGCAGCTGCTCACTCCTTGCCCTGGCAGGGAGGAGATTGGAGGGAAAGAATGAAGCTCATGGTTTCAGAGAAGAGCAATTTCATAATTGAAACAAAATCTCGTACAATAAAAATAATTATAAGAGTAATAACAATAATGACAACAATCTGGTCATACCAATAATTACAATAATAATTGTAGTTTTGAGGAGAGAGAGTAACAGAACCAAGAGAAGTTAGTGATGCACAATACAATTGTTCACCACCCCCTGACAGACAGCCCACTACCTAGCAGCAATCATCCTCTTTTTGGGTAACTCCGCCCAGTCCATATACTGTGGATGACATTTTGCGTTATGGAATATCCCTCTGGCTTGTTTGTGTCACCTGTCCTGGCTCTGCTCCCTTTCAGCTTTTTTGTGCAGCTCCTCACTGTCAGTATGAGATGCTGAAAAGTCCTTGACTTAGGATAAGCATTACTTAGCAGCAACCAAAACTCCAGTGTGTAATCAGCATTACTTTCATGCTACGTCCAAAGAACACAACACTGCACCAGCTACTCAGAGAAAAATAAAGTCTGAGCCATCCAAAACCAAGACATCCTGAGATTTATGTGGAGCAGATTAGCTACGGAATACTGCTTAGAAGTGTATGTCTCTAGGCCCAAGATAAACATATTTTTTTCATATCTGATAGGGTTTTTTGTTAGAGAATATATCTAGATATGAGCACAGATCTTCAGTCTTTCTAACAATCAATTGCCCCTGTGAAAAAAATCAAACAAGTCCTTGTCAATAAACCAATAGACATGCCTAAAAAAGAAGCTGTAAGGTGACCTGTCCTGTCACATACTGTTTCCCATCTTTTATTAAATATGAGATATTCATTAGACATACATCAATAAGCGTTCAGGAACAAAACCAAACCAAACCAAAACAAACAAACAAAAAACCCAGAAAAACCCACCAAAAACAAACAAACAAACAAACAAAACAAAATAAAACAAAACAGATTGAGAAAAGTTTGTAAAACAATTCAGGTCAGATCTTTAAAAATCCATTAATGTTAATTTTGATCTTCCAGTGCTGGGGCTGCCTTTACATTTTGATTTTACTTTCAAGCTTTGTTGCCCTTGGGGTTCTCCTGTAGGAGTAGTATTTTGTTACATAATTTATAAAGGTGTCTGCATGCCTTGACAAGGTATTCCTAGCAGTCTGCCTGGCAGGCGAATGTGCCTGGAGCAATTCTACAGCTAGACAATAGACACATGTGGGATGTTCCAGAGAGGGGTTGCAACAACTGGCGGTGTGCTTCCACTCTGTCTGAAGTATACTCCGAGCTTCTCTCATGAAGAGCTTGGCACCCAGACAGCTTTCCCCTTACTTCTATCACCACTCATTTTGCACCAAACATATATCACACTACACCCACTTTTCACTAGCATAGGTATGCATTGTTATAAGAGCCAACTGTGCTTCTGGAAACTTACATCAATATTTTAATAAGCAATAATCATTAAAGTCAATCTTACCTTAGAAATAGGGTTGAGCGCCTTGGAATTTGCTCAAGTTAATTTTGGGCTCTGGCAGTGTCCAAAAAATACACTGATCCAGAAACAGGACTGAGATCAGAGCTTTTTAACAGTATTCAGGAGTAATGCTTACAGGATTCAATGGGTGAAATATTAAATTTGTTGGAGGACACATCCCTGGCATAATACAGAAAACAGAAAACTTCCCCAAACTAAATTTTTTCATTCCAAACACATTCTAAAATTAATTTGATTTACATTCATAAGACTGGAAAATACTATATTTTTCTTCCTACAGTAAATAATTCTGCTTGTCCCAATAAATCCAGCTAAGTTGAAATGGGACACTTGATTAGCCCAGCACAACATGGCAACTTTAAAGAATGCGTGTGCCAAGCAATTGCTCATAAAACTTTTTTCTGTGCTGTATAGATAGGAAACATCTCTTCATCAGAGAGGACAGAATGCCAGAAGCTCATAAGGTCAGTGATTTTTTTTATTTTTTTTTTTAAGACATTCTCTTGTATATAAAGCTTGCTGGTTTGGCATGGATACAACATGTGCACTTGTGATATAGAGAGGAAATCTGTCTGCTTGTCTCAGTGTTTATATTTATATAGTCACTGCTCAGCCCTAAAGCTGTTCTTCAGATCTGTAGCTAAAATAAATGTCACACACTGCTGAATTATTATAAAAATAATTCTGTTTATTTACAAATATGACAACAAGCTGGTAACTTACTGAGATTCTTGAAAGGATTTTCAGCCTTTACAGAGATATGTTCCAGCTAACCTATTTCCACCCGCCCTGAATTTCATATTCTATATCCAGGTATTAGCCACTTGTCAATAGATGTGTCCAGTCTTAGTAGCTACGTATTATGATGGACATAAAGGACATTATTAAGTGTTGGGGAAATACTCGTAATGAAAAATAAAATTGCTCAATTTCTTTTCACTTTTTATGACTGTACTTGGCAGCAACTTTTGTCTCGTCTTCCAGGGTGCAATAGGATTAAAACGTGATGAGAAAATGAGAATAAAAATTGAGAATAAGATTTAAAGTTAGATAGTATATGTTGATAATGTAATATGATAGCAATGAAATGCAGGATATTCATGCTTAGTGCTAGTATTTTACTATGCAACATCTATTTTTTGCACGCTCAACAAAGAGGATCCATTTCCCAATACACACATTTTCTTTCAAAATCTGCTAAACTAGCAAAATGTTTATTAGTGCAAAAAATAAATACAAGAGCCATCTCTTCTGTTTAAAACAAAGGTGTTTGTTCTGTATTTCTCTTGGGTAATAAACATGAGTACGAAGAAATTTCCATGAGAGAGAGTGAGAGAGAGTACATGAAGTTGGGAAAACAAACAAACAAACAAAAAAAAACCCCAAAAAAACCCCAAACACAAAACAACAACAAAAAAACCCTAATAATTGAATTATTCTTTACTTAAATATTTTTGAATATTTGAGTATGGCTTTGTCTACTGGTCTACATCTGACTTGTTCCAAAATATTTCAGGCAGGGAAATAATTCTCTTAAATATTTCCTCATGGTGATCCAGACCAATATATAGAAGGTAGACTAAATAATCTTAATGTATATCAGCCAATATTGATAAATCTCTTCTGCAGTAATTGGCATGTAATATTCACATTTATAAACAGGTGAAATAAATGGCTGAGAGAATAAGGTAAGTGAAAATGAAGAGAAGGAAAATAATTCTCACAGCTTTCTTTTCTGTTGTTTTTCTAACCAGCTTGTGTAAATTAGGGTACAATGTCTGAAAAATTTATGAAGTGTTAATAACAGTTAGGAACATAAAGGAAGGATAGTAATAAATCTACATACAGAATCTTGATGTTGAATAAGGCACATTTACAAAAGCCTTGTCCAATGTTCTTCAAAAGATATAATTTTCCAAGGGATTATAAAATCTGTTCAGTATAAAAGCTCTTCCAGAGTTCAAAACATTTGGCCTTAAAGAAAGCATAGGTAGCTCATTATGAAGTATATGTAATCAAAAAGAGACACAGAAATGCATGAAAGTAATTTTTCCATATAGCAAGATGGAAAAAGGTGTAAAGTTTGTTTTCAATTTATAATGAAGGCATTTCAGTGGGTATAAAGGAGGGCCTTTTCCTCCAAAAATGTTCATTAGCATGCAGAAATCACATAGGAGCAGTGACTACACTGCATTGGGTTGTCTTATTTAGAACAAGTAACCAGCATCAATTCAAAAAGGTGAGGTGTACATATGTAACATCAGTCACACACTGAACTCTTTCTGGTGTTATAAATAAGGATTTTATATTTCAGTGTCCAATAATATTAGTGAAGATGTTTGATGAAAAGTTGAGATTTCCATTTAATGTTAAGGGATTTTAGTAGACAGGATAATAATTCACTCTCTCCTTCTCTCTTTAATGAACTCATCACCATGATACCTGACAGCCATATTAAAAACCACAGAAACCAGAAAAAGCAAAAATCTGGAATTGAGTTGCCCTTCAGCTTCTGCCTCCAGCACTGATTGATGCCTTGAATGTAAGAATGTAGTAGATTGATTTAGATTTTCTTCTTATATTTTTCCCAGCCAGCTCCCCACTTTGCACAAACTGGAATTACAAATAGAAACATCTTGCCTTTGTGCGTGACTTTGTGCTGCACACCAGGAGCCCACACTTGGGATAATATCAACAGCTGCAGAGGTTTTGACAATTTCTGCAGAGATATTTGCTTCATTCCCTTTTCCAAACTTAGTGGATTGTTCAGATCTCAACTCTGTCAGTTAGTAAGCAGGTCTTTTCATAATTCAGCCATACCAGTGCAAATGTGAAATCATTGAGACACTGTGTTAATCTTCTAACACTAAAACACAGTTTAAGAAATAATTCCCCACAGAATTCAGGTAAGAATAGATGAATTACTGTGAGATATAGTTAGGAAAAAACTAAAGAATAATGCTAGTTAGTAAACTGAACTCTGGAACAGAGGTGATGGAGAAACAGATATCATATGCATTTTTAAATTAGTTTCCATATCATCAAATAATTAAACAGCTCAACAATAAAATTGCACACATGTAACCAAAGAAAATGAAGTATTTTAATTATTTCTCTTTTAAGTGGAGTTCAACACTCTAATTTGATATCTTTGGCCTCATTTAGATCAACACTTTAACTATCCTTCCAAGGAGCTTTGGATGCTTTGTCCAAATGTGAGTCTAAAATATGTGGTAAACACTGATACCAGGTATTCCAGTAAAAATGAAAAAAATATAGTATATCATACATATATTTGTCTCTCCAGAAAAAAAGAAATATAAGGTAATTTGGATTAGTTCTTTCTTGTATAAAACAACTCTTGTTTTCCATAGCTTGACAAATAATAACATCTAAAATAAAATATGAGACGGGGCAATGCATTTAAGTTGTTGCAGCATTTTTCAGAGAATTTCAGAGATAACAACAGTTGTTGTGTGGAGAAAGGAAAAAGAAAAAAGCCTTTTGACTACACTAGAGTACAAAAAAACATATACAGCTTAAAAACAGGAAAACGGTATTTCCTGGGTGCCAGAGATAGTAGTGGAAAACAGATGCCCTGGGATCTGCCCACACATCAGCAAAAACATCAGGTTTTCAGCCACAATAAATTACTGGTGATAGATTAGCTTCAGGGGAAAAATACACCAAAACCAAATAATATCACTTATCTTTGTAAGTTTCAAGTTGGATTTTCCAAAGCATCGGAAAAGGACTTTATCACATTGAGCCAGCATCAGAAAGTTCAAGGAAAAGTGCTCGTCCCAAGGTCCCATTAAAGGAAGTTTACACACATCTTCTCCTAATTAGGCCAGCTTTTCAGTTCTAAGGTTGAAATTATTGATGATATAAAAGGAATCTGTCTATGTAACTGTTTCTTTGGCTAAAATCGTGAAGTATAACCTCTAGAAGTGTTTAGGCCTTCTAAGGAAGGCAAAAAATAGAAAATAGAGTAAAGATATTATTCTTACAATAGCTTAAACCAATTGACACCTTGGTTATATTAAATGAAAACAAAAAAAAAAGGGATTCAACTAATATATGACACTTTATTTTTTTCTTTTGATGGGATTATAAAAATGTAAAATCATTAAAAACAATTCGCTGACATAATTCTTACATGAAAGAGGGACATGAGGAAAAGTTACTAGTTTGTGTATTTTTTATATCTGGATCTGCTGTTCCTCAACTAAATTTAGAACACAAACAGTAAAAAGTCATTATGGACAAGTTTTAATCTGATATTTAAATAAAGAAATATCAAATCATGTCAAAGCTGCAAAAATGTTGAGGGCTTTTTTATGTGAGCGTCTAAAACATCAAACTTTTTGCAACTCAGGACTTTCTTTATGTCTTTACTGATACAACCAATTGGAATTTGCAAAGAAGTATGAGCATTTCAAAGCTAAAATTAAAAATTCTATTTGAGAGCCCATAGATACAGAAGTCTGTAGGCTTGCATGTAATCTCTGTAATTTTCTTATATAATTCATGGTTAGGAATCCAGTGGAGCAGTTTTTGATTTTATAAACTGCAGAACAGGCTTCAGTCTTGCAGTTAAGGAGACACACTGATTTTCCTACAAATTACTGCAATAGTTCCTTCTAATTGAATCAGAGCCTGCTGAAAAGAGAGAGACAAAACAGGTTGGAGATGTATAAACAAAAGCTTGCAGAAATACAGGCTTTTTGAAAAGATTCACTGTTATTGCCTCAACTACTTTAAAAATAGACTAGAGTACCAAGAACTAACGTATGTAAAATCTTACATTAAATTGAAAATTGACTCGTTTAGAAGCAGTAATACAGCAGGAAAGCAGCCTGCAGCCAGCAAAAGGGCTGCACAGTGGGAGGCTTATCCAAGCAAACAACAATTCACACCTGTTAATTACTCTGAATAGGCTTGCACACAATGCAAGGCATGGCAGTCATCCATTGTTTGGAAGCAATACTAATGTAATCTCTTACGCTATTGTTATGAGTGAAATGAAAGCTTAACATGAGTCATTTCCTTGTAAACCATCAATTAACTCATCATAGCATTTGCCAGAGGACCCTTAAAGATCCAGAACAATGTACATAATATGTATTTCAGGTTTGGTGAAAGTTATGGCAAAGTTGTTGATGGTGAGATTACGTAAACACCATTTGAAGTAAATTACTATTTAAACTATCGTTTGTTACTTAAAGTCTAAAATACATGTTTGTACCAATAATAATTTAAAAACCCCAAAACTTCAGTGAAATTCTACTTATAATTCAAACATTTTCTATTTAGAAAGCATGTCAATTGAACTTGAAAGTTTTAAAACAGTGTTTAAGTAATTTGGACACTAGTCAAAATCTAACCATTTAACTTGACACCCTTGAACAATTTAAGACTTTTACAATTTTCTTTTATTTTTTCATGCTGATGCTTAGATAAACTCAAATGGAAGGCATGTAAATTTTGAGAATTCTTCCTTTATCAAAATTATTTGCAGTCCTGTCCTTAATACACTAAACACTCACTTTCCCAGCAGCTCTGATGGTGGTTTTCAGTATTGAAGGATTATAAAAGTAATCATACTGAGAAACTTTTTAAGACAAACAGAAGCCTTAAAGGAGAAAACACACTCACGGGGATTTGATAAAAAAAATTATATTTGTACAAACTCTGAATATGAAGAGTACTGGTCTGATTTTTAAGAGTTAAAAAGCAGTCAAACTCCAAACCAAATGACAAAAAAAGCCCCAGCAACATTTAGGAGTTTTGGAGGAAGTCACTAGGGAGAAAATTTAGACCTACCATCTGTCATCTAAAAGCATTAAAATTTAAGGATTATATATTTTTTGCTGGTCTTTTCTCTTTCCATAGAAAACAGAGATCTGCACATCTGGAGACTTATTTACCTTTATTTCCAATTCCATCAATATTGACATCAATTTCACTTTAAAAGCAATTCCCCACTGATTTTAGAGTACCTTAATGATGTAAATTACATAAGATCCTTATGGTAAGATCCTTAGCTTTTACTGCTCAGGCAACCTGAATCCTTTCTGAAATATTTGTCCTTATTAATATTTTTCAGGTGTCCACAAAAAAAAATGAAGGGATCCTGGGCAGTACATTCACCACTGGTTTGGTTTTGCCCTTCATTTGAACATGGAGTTTGAAGGAGTAAGCCTGGTAGTCAAAGTTTGCAGACAGTATGATTTATTTTGCCAAATAACCTTTTGTTTGTGTAACTAACAAGAAAAGCCCATTATTTGTTACTAAAGACAGAATGATTGAGGTTGGAAAAGATGTCTTGAATTATTCTTTTCCAGACCCTTGCTAAAACAGAGTCAGTTACAGCACACTGCCAAGGATTGCCAATCAACTGCTGAATGCCTCCAGGGATTTAAATTCCACAACCTCCCCGGATCTTTTCCAATGCTCAACCCCCCTTACAGTAAAAATGTTTTATTCCACATTCAGATATATTTTCCTGTGGCTTTATTTGTGCTAATGTTGGTCAGCAACAGGTGATCAAGTTAGCTCAAGGACAAAATATATTCAGAAAACTTTTAAGTGATTATTATTCCAAGTGTTTTTCTGCAATGATGATAAATGGGGCATGTACTTTGCCATATTTATAAAATGTTCAATTATACTCACTGAAATTCCCAATGCTAATAACTTTTTATGGTGCAACCCACATGTTTTCTAAACTAATGGTTTATTGATAAACCAATGCATAAATAGATAAATTGACCAGTGGTATGACTAACAGTGCCTGTGGCATTGATGCAATAAGAACTTAAAAAACTTCACAGCAATTATGAGTTGGTCTTGAAATCCTAGGGTAAATAGGGTGCCAGAGCAATGGAGAAATGAATTTGATACAGGAGAAAAAAAAACAAAACAAAACAAAACAAACAACAAACCATTACGTTTTTATTTTGTTGACAATTAATTATTCAGAAATATTCCAACAGGAACTATAATAAAGTATAACGTTAGATAATAACTTGGTGGTGGCTAATAGGATGAAAATAGCACCTTGGATTACTTTAGGTCATTATAATGTTTAAAAACATACTCCTGAAGGTAATTAGTGCATGTAAATTATATTATAATGTGCTGGACCAAGACCACCAGGGGCTCAGGATTGATGACTAGTTCTTGCCCACCATATGAAAGAGCCCTGCTTTAGAGACAACAGTTTTGGTGACCCAGATTGCACAGCTATACAGCATTGCACACTGT
Organism: Regulus satrapa; assembly: GCA_013396955.1. Taxonomy (NCBI): domain Eukaryota; kingdom Metazoa; phylum Chordata; class Aves; order Passeriformes; family Regulidae; genus Regulus; species Regulus satrapa. The sequence continues at coordinate 47,043 of VWZN01014419.1, read as the reverse complement.
CCCCAGCAAGGGAGAATGGGGTCGAACAGGATACCAGTGCACACTAACCAATTTATCAGGTGCTCCACAACATTCTCTCCAGTGTCCAGGTGGTGACTTGAAGGTGCAAAGCTCTGGTGACAGGAGCAAGCACAGAAGAGCTGTGAATTCCTTGGCAGGTACGTATATTTTATTTCTTCCATGGGAAATAATCAATGGTGTGTACAAGGGAAAGTGGTGGTATAAGGTGTTTTTGGATTTTTTTTTTTTTTTTTTTTTTTTCTTGGGGGGGGGGGTTTTGTTTTAANTTTTTTTTTTTTTTTCTTTTCCTAACAGGGAAAGGCTTGATATCAGAGGAAAAGTTACCTCTGTTTTGTCATCAGAGCAGAGCGCAAGTGGTACAAAGTAGTGGAAGCCCTTTTTCCCATGTAGATGTTCAGTCCTGAGGGAAGATGCATCTTTGCTGATGAATTTTGAGCTGAATGCAAGTATGATTTGGGGTATATTTATATTTATATTTATTTATTTAAACACAGAAAAATACAGGTGCCTTCAAGTCAAGCAGTGAGGTCAGAGGATTGACCACTTTTTATACATGTTCCTTTTACTACTTCAGATTTGTTGAATTGGAAATTATGTGTTAGTTCTCATAGGGGGAAACCTGGAGGAAATTGACAACTTTTAGAAACTATCACACTGTCTCACAATCCTGTTTGAGGGGAAATGCAGCCTATGTTGAATTTTACTGCCTTTTTACTGCAGAAGAAAGAAATGAATGGTAATAGATAAGGTGGATATACAGAAGTTTGGGGGTCTGAAAGGCACCTCCTTTTGGCCTGAATCAATGTGTTATTTGTAGGCAGCAAATACATTGGAAAAAAGTAATGCTCTTTTAGGGAAAGGAAGGATCAATCAGAGGAAATTAATATTACAGTGCTGGAGGACTCTGGCAATGACTGAAGAAGACCAGGGGAAAATATGAAGGTATCCACAGTCGATCCTCTAATTACAATAAAACTGGGGACTAAAACAATAGATTTTTTTTAATGTTGGGGTGGTTTTGGGGTTTTTGTTTGTTTGTTTGTTTGTTTTGTTTTAATAGATAGCAGCACCAGTAATAACTAGCTGTAAGGGCCCACTAAGTAAATACCAGTTGTGAAGGGAATAAGAACTCTGTAGGCATTCTTACAACCATAAATGTACTATTGGACATATCAGATTGATTTATGAGTTTTTACATTCTGTATATGCCAGAATGTCCTCTTCTATTGTTAAGATTAAAGTTATGTAAGTGATATTCTTAACTTGTGAAAACTCTCTACAGCTACACATCTCAAGAGAAATGCAATGGAACACTCAAATCTACTAACTAATGGCCCAGATCTTGGAAGAACTTGAGGATGATATCCTTGATGTGGCATTGAATGTGGTAAATCCCTGGGATGGGCTTCAAAGAAACCAGGTAAAGGAAAGAATGTGACTTCACTTAAAACAAAACTCAAACTACTAGCAAAGCCAGTGAGGGTAAATCAATATCCTTTTAAATTGGAAGCACATAAAGGATTGGAGTCCTTGATAAATACTTTCTTGAAGTATGGATTGCTTAGAGAATGTCAATCTGACTTTAATACTCCTACTTTACCAGCAAAGAAGCCTCATTTTCAGGAGCACAGACTAGTACAGGGCTTAAGAGTAATAAAACCATTAACATGGGCATATATGCTATCATGCCAAACTCCATGTCTCAAAAGCATGGAGCTGATGAGAATCTCATTCCTCATTCCACCGATCATGCTTTTTATGATGCAGCCCAGGGTGTGGTTGGCTTTTTGGACGGCAAGGGCAGATTGCCTGGTCATGTTAAGCATCTTCTCCAACAATACTTCAAATCCCTGTCCTCAAATCTCCAATTAATCTATTGTTGACATAGCCTTTATTTGTGCTTGGAATTATGCCAATAAATTTTAGAAGGGTTTTGTTAAATAATTATAAATTCCAATTTGATTCACCTAAACTCATTAATATTACTGTTTTTTCATTTAGTGATCCTTTGGTCTTCTACTTCCATCTCTTCTGCTAAAAATGCCTAGGAAAACAGCCAGATAATTTTCAGGGTTTGATCCCACATATGGCCTGAGAAAGTACCAGTACTGTGCCATCTTAAAACAATGTGTTTGATGAATGCCCTTGAATGCATTCTCAGACTCTGCACGGTGCTCAACATCACTTGCATGACACTGACCTTGCAGGTTTTTCACAGCAGCTTACTTGTCTTTGTGCTCAGGCCATAATGGGCTGCATTTGTGTCTGGAGCTCTGAGACCTTTGTCAAAGAACACTGCGTCAAAAATCTGCCGACACATCACCAAAGAAACCTAAGAGGCCCTTGGGTTTCCTGAGGTTAAACCAGTTTACATTAGATCTGAGTGTTTTGCAGATTGTCACTTATTCATCTCAATAGGGTGCAGATAGTGCTGGATGGCCATCTGTCCCTTGTTTCAGCTGCCAGCAATCAGCCACTTGGCAGGGCTAAACAAAGAATATCTCCATGATATTTAAAGACATACTGGACATTTTACCATGAGATTACTGCCAGCCGTTCTATATTTAGGAAGCATTTTATTTAAAAGAAGACTGAAAGTAAGTGGAGTGCTTCAGAGTCGACTGAGTCTGAAGTGTAAGTTGAAATAAACACTGAAGCTTTTCAAGGATTTTTAAAGTTTAGTAACTTCATTTAAAATGCATTTGTGTTCTTGCATTTCACAAATCAAGGCAAATGTTTAATGAGGTTATTATTAAATTAGTGTATTCTCCTACCTAATTTTCAAAATAGATTTAGCTAGAGTAACATATATGTTCAGATATCATCTGACTCAGCAAATCTTCTTTCCAGAATGAAATGGGAGTATCAGGAAAATTAATCCACGACCGTCAGAGGTTTATGTCCAAAAAGGAGACAGAGGAGTCCCTTTACTTTATTCAAATAAAGGGAGAGACCATGGGGCATTCCCCTGGGATCTCTCAAAGTTCCAGAGGACGCAGCCTCCCTTTTACCCTAATTTCCTGGCCACATTTCCCTTATCTCTTTCCTCGTCGGCTGAGGTACTTGAGATGCACAGACTTCCCGGAACGCCTGATTCCTAAAAATTCCCTTTTAATGTATAACCCTCTCTTTTAATTCTTAACTCTTATGGAATGTATGTTTTCTTCCCCATTGTTTCTTTCATCTTTCAATATTCAATTTTATTTATCAGCAAATCTATAGTTTGTTTGTAAAAGCAAATGTTTTTTACCCATTCATCAATCAGTGAAATCTACTATTGTTTCTCCTATCTCTTAGTGCTAATCCTGTCTATCAGTAGACCCACAGTTTGTTTGTAAAGACACAACCATCATTCCTCTCAGGAGTAAATCAGACCTAGATCAAACACTGACCAAACAGGGCAATTGATACTAATTTTTGTTTCCAAACATGCAAATGGAATAAAGAATCAACTTTCTCCACACAAAGAAAAAAGTCTTCAAAGTATTACTGAACACTGCTGAAATTTCAATAACTACTTGACCATCATCATATAATCGCAGAGAGCAATGTTTTCTTGTTGGAATTAAAGAGAACGGTATTCCTCAGTGCCCCTCTGACTTTCAAACCCAAAAAAAAATTATAACCATACATTAATAGAAGACACAAAACTTTCTGGTAGCTGGCAAAGAACACAAAGCAAATGCACAGGAGACTCACCATCCAGTGAGCATTCACCAGCAGAGTTTTTAAGGGACTCTGTTGGATTTAGCAGTTTAAATCACTCTGATCTTGAATAAACTTCAGCAACATTTTGCATGGCTTATCCAAAACATTTCTTGAATAAATGCTGCCTGTGATTCATTTAAAAAACTAAAAGAAAAACAAGCCCAAGAGGCTAAGAGTTGCTTTTTCTACAATATTGCAAGTATTTAAACATATTTTCCCTTAAGTTCCAATATAGTTTAAATTTCTTTCCCCAGGCTCATGTGGCAGCTGATAAGCATAACACACTATGTTATCAATCTTATATATGTGTTATATATGAAACACATATAATAACTACTTGTAGCTTAAATTTCCTTACTGTCCTGGACATGTCAGAGAATTTTTGTTAAATTCTGATGTT
>VWZN01014419.1:12431-29814 GCA_013396955.1 Regulus satrapa | reverse complement strand
TGTTTGACAAATAATTTTTTTTTTTTTAAATACAATATGCTGATTAAATCTCAGGGTAAATTTCTTCAGTAGATTCAAACTAAACAGTTGCTTTCATTTATTACATCGATTTCATTACTATTGGTGGGGAAGGCTGCATTTTGGATATGCTTAAAATTTTCTCTTTAAGACTGATTTATTCTGCCAAAGTATGTAAGGAACAGCTATCACAATCCCTTTAGCCTAGTATCATGTTTCTGAAAATAGAGTTGTGAATGCTTAAGAAAAAAAAAGTATCAGAACTGAGAAATCTATACTGTATGACTTCCAACAATTTGGAATTTAGTATCTTATGTCAAACTTCATCTTCAACTTTGTGTTGAATAGCTCTTAACATATATTTCTTGCATTTGTTGATTTTTTAACTGCAAAATAATGGTCATAAAACAATTTTAATTTTCTTTTTTTAATATTTGATGGTATATATTTGTTTAATAACAATTTACTTAATAATTATTTGCTTAATAATTTGGACATTACTGAAGTGTACAGTTTCTACACTCAATATATATTAATACTGTAGAGTATTTTTTGTCAGGCCAATAATGCCCACAATCAGAAAGGTTTGATAGATCATTTCAGTTAAATCAACAGCAACACCAATTTTCTGTCCTTGAACCATAAACAGCTGTTACCTCATCAGAATAAACCCCAAAATAGATCAGAAAGATCTATTAAGACCTTAGGAAATATAATCCAGAACATATTTTGGATTCAGCTATGACAGAGGACACTTGGGTTTTGTTTTGACTCTAAGTCTGTAAAATGCAGCCATACAAAGTGTCTCACTAAGTGGGTTCCTTGAAAATATGAAATGCTCTTAAATATTAATAGTGCAAATCACTAAGTAAATATAAGTAAATAAGGAGTCTTCTACTACACAAATGAAAAAGATCTCAAAAGCACTAGAGCATTGTCTGGAAGGCTGTGAACTCTGGTGCCTGGCCCCAGGGCCTTCCACTGCGGCGCAGAGCTGGCTTCTGGCAGCGCTCTGTGTGTGCCTTGCTAGCAGACTGCACGCCTGCAGTGAACAGCTGCAGGGAATGAGGTGATAAATTAAAGAATTATGGTCCAATGATTAGGTCATTAGGTCTTCCTGACAAATGGTTAGCATATTAATTTGTGGTTAAAATTAATATCTCTATTTTGGCTTCTGATAAAGAAGCTAAAGAAAACCATCTGATTGTCATTAGAGAAGGCCATTTTTTAATTTAAGTACACACATATATAATTTTGGAAGGTAATCTACAAAGTGCATAAGAACCTTGATTTCTTGTGGTGACGTTTAACAGGCTCTAGTATTATCTTACAGTGAATCAATGTAAACTTCACTGGCTGAAATTTGTGAGGGTTATCTGGAAAAGATTTTGGAATGGAACTTTGTGTAGACTAGCTGCTGTTTCTAGCATTCTCATTCTGAGATATATAGCTTTGTTGAAAAGAGGCATACTAAGATTTCAACTCTACTGTGTCAGTACAGATGAGGTCTGTGTGCAAGAAGACATCTGGTTAAATGCAGAGTGGCATGCTTTCCACAAAAATTAAAGAAACCAAAATGGCAAAAAGGTAGTGCTGTAAATGATACTGTTCCTTGAAAAATCAGAATCACTATAAATGATAGTATGTATAACTGGGTAAGATATAGAATGGAACTCAATCAAATCTATATCATTCACTCAATCAAACCAAACTGAATTGAAGCAAATAATATAGATTAGAATATTTTAGTTCAAAGGGACTATGATCTAATTCAACTGCCTGACCACTTAATGGTTGTATAGAAGTTAATCATATTAATAAGAGAATTGTTCAAGTGCCTTTTAAACCATGTCAGGTGATTCCTTTTCATTTATAGATAGCATTTATCCTTCCTTCCTTCCTTCCTTCCTTCCTTCCTTCCTTCCTTCCTTCCTCCCTCCCTGAGTTCCCTTTAGCAAGTAGTGGCTTGGCAAACAAATTATCTAGTTGACATATGCATGCTTTAACTGAGGGGTTGACTGAGTCAACAGTAATTTCAATTACATGTTACTTTTTAAATGATATCTTTACAACACATAGTGTTATTTTAATGCTGTATCAAGAGGGCTGCTTTTGAATAAATACAGGCAAACAAGAGATGACATTATTAAGCAAAACTCTATGCTATCAATTTTAGGGCTGATTAGTCATTTCTTTGCCCCTAGTGATAGATAGCATCGCTTTTTAATTTATTTTAAACAGTTGAGGTTGCTTTGCCTCCTTCTCTAAAACATCTTTCTCAGAACCATTTTTTATTGAGCAAGAGTAACTTGGCAATTCTTTTCCTCTTGTTTACTCTAGGGATTGCTGATGATACTGAAGAGGTTGTTCTGAATTACCTTTATATTCCTATATATTTCTCCCTCTTTTTTCAAAGTCCTCCTCTAAAAAAATGCAAACATTTAATCTAATTGGAAATTCTGGAGTCTCATAAGTGTGGTCTAATGTTTGACTCTGGATTAGAGGAATAAAATAATTCTTTATCTAAGTATTTTCTTCATATTTTCTTTGTATTGTTTATTTCATGGGTTTGTTTTTTTTTTCACATTTACAACATTATACAATGAGAATAAAAAAGTTATGTAGAACAAAAGCTGAATAACAACCTTTTATATGTCCTTTGCACCTTTAGAAATGCTGACAGTAGGTGAATGCAGCAGCAGCTGTTTAAACATTTGATTCTGTGAATTAGGTTTTGTCTCAAAGTAGACTTAAAAATACATATTCAAGGGAGCTCTGAGATCTATTACATTTCTACCATCTTACGTTCAAAAAATGTGTAATATACATGTAAGTAAAAAATTGATACTTTTGTCTTCTGTTCCAATAGAGGAAGGGGGGAAAAAAAACAAACAGTTAACAGTTCTTTCACCATCAAAACATGAGCCGCTTCTTCAGAAAAGTACTTTAAAGAATAGATAAGAGTTTTGCTGTGTTATAAAGGTCAAAAGATAGCTTCAGCCAAGCTATACATTAATTTCATTATGTATGGTTAGGGAGTCCTCACTTTATTTGCACAGTTTCTCTGTATTTAATTTTCATTATTTGCATTACCATGTTACATGATCTGCAGAAAAATCACATTTAATTAAAAAACTGCCTTTTAATTTTTCCTTTTCCTTTCTTTGTTTTCCTACTTTCACATTTTTGCAAGAATTTAGTCTTAGGAAGAGTTTTCTTCCCAACAGATTTTTATTTTTAACAGACTGAAAATGCAGTTGATAAAAATCTATTCCTCTATGTCAATATTTCCACAATGTCTTACTTACTTTGCCAATAGGGTTTGATATGAACTTAACCCAAGACTTGCACAAACTCTTATATGAAGATTCAGACTGAATAATCTGCATGAATCACACATTTAAACATGGAAAGTACAGAAAATGCAGAGAAAACAGTGGTGAGCTCAAGAATTCATGAGACTGAAAATTTGTGAGCTCAGGTAAATTTTTCTTGTGAGAAGATCAAAGTGGTGACAGTTTAATTTCAAGTTCTTGAAGTACTGGGCAAAAATACAAGCACTAAACACAAATAGAGATCTGATCCATCTCTAGATAAATTTTACACATATGCATAGTATAAAAGTTGATGAATGGCCTTTCTTCACCTCTGTGCTCATTTTCATCTAATTTCCTTCTCCCCGGCCCTGTTGAGGGGGAAGCAATAGAGTGGCTTGGTGGGCATGAGGCAGCCACTGAAGGTCAACCCACCACAAAAACATGTTACAAGTTTTGTAGAAAGTAGCAATTCGACAAAAAGCTTTCTATTAAAATTTAATCCAGTTTAACAGTTTTGGAAACTGTAAGAAAAAATAATCTCTAATGTACATCATTAAATTTGAATTTTACCAGCAGTGGATTTACTTTATTGAATGTAATACTTGTCTGATGGAGGTAATGGACTTTTTCACTGAAGTTTACAGAGTTTATATTTCCTATTTATCACTGACAAATGAATGGTTATAACAAAATGAAGAAAAACTAATATTTACAACGTGGAAAAACTTGTTGTAGAAAGGCTGAGATATTAGTTTGGAAAAAACTAAATGTTCTCCCCTCTCACTCCACCCAAACTTTTGGATCTTTTTCATTAAATTAGTTGCCTCTATCTAATACAAAAAAACCAAAACAAAACAGAACAAAATAATATTGTTTAATATCCTGTGTACAATTTTGATTTCCTGTTCAAAACTAACTTAAATTCTGTGATGTTTTTCTATTCACTCAAGTTTTACAGATCATAAGCTGTATACACCTGATACTTCTGTCAGATGCTTTAATTGTATTTATATGTTTATGAATTGCTATTTTATCTCTGGTTTCTAAAAATAATTAAAATTTAGCAAGAAATATTTCAAATGAAATGTGTGCAATAATTAAATTCAACTTATTTTCCACAGTATTTAAACTTAGACTTGGTAGTTTTTGAATGACTTTTTTGACATTCATTATTTCAAACTGTTTTAGAACTGTAGCTATGAGAATCAAAACATAGCCTGAGCTGGTGGATTGTGAGTTACACTCCTGTTTCTCCATTTCAGAAACAAGTGATTTTGTCTTTACTACCAGAAATGTACTGAATATGTGTATATATGCATCTGAGCACACAAGTGTGTGCAAAATACCTTTGCACAAACACCTATATGATATTTATTTCAATGTGAACATGCAATTCTGTGGAATAAAGCCAATCCAAATGTGATACTTTTCAGTTTTTCACAGCCAAACTAGAAAGGTTTGGTGACCTCTATCAAGATTCTGCTTGGAGGAGGTGTCTCATCTGTGTTAATTATCTTAAGACAAAAAGGGATTTTTTTTTTTTTTAAGGTCCCAAAAGAAGCTCATTGCCACATATTATCAAGCATCAATAAACTAAAAAAAGTTTATACACCTAAGATAATGATTTGAAATTTAAAAAAAAAAGCTTTCTGAGAAATGATAGGGACATAGCAAACTTATGTTTAGACTCTCACTTCTGTAGCTCTAGGTTGATATGTAAAATTTTAATGCACCTTCTTTTTAGGATTTATTTAGAAGTGAAGGGGGAAAAAACCCCTGAAACAAACAAGGAAATGAATAAGTAAAATAAGAATGCAAACCAGATAGTTTTAGACAGATAGTTTTTTATCTCCAGAAAACTTTGGTCAAGAATATTTTAAAAGTACCTTTTCTGAGCTTTGCAAGAGGTATTCAAGTTTTTGATAAACTTGTGTGCACTGAGCTTTGATAACAATAATGGTGGTATTTTTGTGGTGTACATAATGAAGTGTATTTCAGAATATTTTCCTTCATTCACAGATATATTACTCTTTTGCACTTCCTTTGACACAGACAGCTATAATGATTTTTGAGTTATTATTTTCTTTTTGCCAGAAAGTGATATGAATTCAGTTTAAAGCTAATTGAACACAAAACACTGAAAAAAAATTCATATGATGATGGGTCTGTCATTAAAGGCTTTGGAAAACTTTAAAAGCTTTAAAATTTGACCTTAAATGGACCTTACTGCTCCTCAGAACTGGATATTTTTCAAAAATCAAGGCTGAACGTGGCTTCTTTTAGTTTCTTAGAATAAATAATCCATGGCTTTTTCATAGAAGGCTAGAAGTGCCTAGATTAGATCTTTAAACCACCAGGTGGTGTCAGCTATTAAAGGTTAATTCAAACAGGAGCTAGTTCAAGTACTCACATCAGCCCAAGGTGTGACCCACTGCATCTAGCTATTTTAATCAAAATAAGAAAATACATAATACTGCAAAGGAGTAAAATGGACCTGTGGTTTGTGTTGTCAAGTGAATTGTCAACTGAGACTGTTCTGAGTGCTAGTTTTCCCTACCAGTTCAAATGTGTGCAGTATGCATTCAAAGTTAATATTAAGTTTGCTCTTCATACAATGACCTTGAAACAATGCCCCTCTCATTTCAAAACAGAAATAAAGAAAAAAAAAAATACAGTCAGTCTCTCAGAAGCAGCCTCTGGTAACAGTAAATCCTATTCTACATATTTTTGCCACTGGATTTAGACAGTTCCCCCTCCCTTATCATTGAATGTAGAAAAAAAAAAAAAAAGCCCTTTTATTGCGACTAGATAAGTAAAGAATAGCAATTACCCAATTGCAGTATGACATTTATGCGTGGTGATACATACTATTATTTAGTGTGAACAGCAAATATTTCTATTTCAGAGCCTCATACAGCTTCTGTAGAGAAAATAAATAAATAATTAAACAAGAAAAAAAAAAAAACAACCAAAAACCAAACAAAAAACCAAAAAACCAAACCCATTCCTCCTAATGATATTCAAAACCTAGGGCCAAAGGTCCCATCATCAAGAACAGAGAGACATAGATGTTTCATAACTAGTCCCTGAGGACTTTGTCTGCCAAAGGGAATTCTACACATCTAACATTCTACTGCCATTTGTTTGCCATTGTTCCTGGCCTCAGCCTCGGGGGTGTTGCTGCCAGGAACAGCCAAACAGAAATGCATTTCTGGAGCAGAGTGCTGAGGCCAGAGGCAGGCAGACACCCTTGGGTTTGGTTCAGTCCCCTGATGGTCCCAGAGTCAGTTGACAGGGGAGGGGAGCCTCAATGCATCTGTCTCCTACTAATTTGCTGCCAGGGCCAGCAAGAAGTGCCCGGAGTCTGGAGAGGGGTTGCAGGTGAGAAGGAGAATTCCTCTGAAGAGGAATTCCAGTCACTCCAGCCAGGAAGTCAGCTTCATTGGGATCCAACTTAAATGCCTCTATGCAAATGTACATAACAAGGAGAACTGGAGGAGTTAGAGATATGTGTTCCTGCAGGGCTGTGATCTTATTTATATCACAGAGACATGGTGGAATGATTTCTGTGTCTGGACCATACAGAATTCAATCAGGCCAAGGATGTCAAAGGCAACATAAAAAACTTCTATAGGCACATTGGTGATAAAATAAAGGGTAAGGAAAATTTGGGCCCTCTAAAGGGAGAAGCAGGACACTTGGTTATCCAGGATATGGAAAAGGCTTTCACAAAATCACAGAACCAATTAGGTTGGAAAACACCTCTGGGATCTGGTGACCAAGTACCACCTTGTCAACTAGATTATGGCACTGAATTCTCAGTCTGCTCTTTAAGTCCTCTAAAGATGGTAATTCCAGTGTTTCCTCTAAAGATGGTAATTCCAGTGATTTTGCCACCTCTTAGTGCAGACCACTGCAATGTCCAGTCATGCTTCCTGAGAAGAAATTCCTCCTAATGTATTGCTTAAATCTCTCCTGGTGCAGCTTGAGATTATATTCTCTCGTTGTGTTGCTGGTTGCTTGAAGAAGAGACTGACCTCCACTTGGCTACAACCTCCTGCCAGAGAGGTGAAAAGAGCACTGAGGTCACATCTGAGCCTTCTATTGTCCAGGTTTACAGAACCAATTACTAGGGGAAGGTGTACCTGCCTATAGCAATGAGGTCCCTAATAGATGGGGGACCATAGATGGTCCCTAATGTTTCTTCCACCAAAACCACTCTACAATTTTGTGATTCAGTGTATGGTGCAAGAGATACAGCTGGGCATAAAAAATCTGCCATGGCACTGGAGGAGAGAGACGGGGCAGCAGCCCTCAAGAAGGCTCCTCACAGCTTTCCCTCAGCCAGCTCATCACAGAGGTCTGCTATTTACTGAGCTATGATGGGGTAGCACATGCAGCTCTGTCCCTAGAAGGGGCAGGGTTGATGTTGCAGGGAAGGGTAACATGCCTGGGACCCTGACGAATGCATTCAGCCACCTGTAAAGCCCATCTTAGTCTGCACCCAGCTCTGCAGCTTAAACTTTCTGTGAGTAGGGTGATAGTAATGTCTTTCTGCTCCTTTTCTTTTCATTAAAGCTTGAAGGGAGGAGAAATCCCAAAGGGATTGCTAAGGAATTATTTAAAATTAATAAAGATGACTTCCATATACTGAAAACTGGTCATATATCTCTGATGTTACAAATAATAGGCAGAAAGAGTTACAGTAAGTGAAATAAATTTGATAACACTTTAAGTAGATTAGCCAGAGAAGCACATATTGTATGCTTGCAAGAATAAGAATAAGAAGGCAGAGAAAGAGAAGGGAGAGTCTTAAAAGCAGTTTTATGCTCAGAGCACCAGAGGCTGGATACAAGCACTTGGAAAAAAAAATCACGTTTGTCCTTTTCAATACATTTCTTTGAAGTTTTCAATATGAAATTAATTTCATCATATTAAGCATAATAAAATTAAGCTGGATTTTGTAATATCCAGTTAATATCTGATGTTATACAAGAAGAAAGAGAAAATTATGAAAGAAAAATGCCTTGTCCCAATGTCCCTGAACAAGGAGGTAGCAGCATCCTTGTTGCCGATGCCTAACATCTAATGTATGAAAACAATTGCAAAGACATAGTAGGTGTTCCCTTTGTCTACATACTAAATGCAGTACCAGGAGATGGAAAAACTCTTATTTATCCTCTTCTTTTTTTTTTTTTTTATTTTTTTTTTATCATTGGAATAAAACTCTCTATGGGAAATGATAATTCTGTACTTTTCTGCATATTTCTGACATATGGATAAATAATTAAGAAAGTGTTTCCTTTTATCAATGTCAAAAAGTTAGGAATGTCTCAGGACTGCAACTCTGAAAGATTTTTACATGAGAGTTTGTAAAAGTGCCAATTGAAAAGTTTCTCTCCGCAGGGAAGAAGTAGAAAATGACAGGTCTGTTTCTACCATTTCTCTTCAAACTTTGCCTTGAAAATAAACTCAGTAAGTTAAAGGATAGTTCATCTGTCATTAATCATTCTGTTTTTTCACTTCTTTACAGACTGCCAGCCTAGTTGCTAGCCATTTGATATTGTATTTTCCACTACTAGCCTGAATTTAGAATACCAACTAATTTTATCCAGCTCTTATGACAGGTAAGCAACATTTGGTACTTCTAGAATTTATTCATTATATGAATCATCAACCCTGTGCTCTAGCATTCCATAATCTGAAACAAAGGCCATTTAAAGTGCAGGCATATGTGAACTTGTATAACCAAGTTACCATGCAGGTTCTCCTACTCTGTAAATACCATCACTGGTAGTCAAGGTAGCTTTCTGTTTCTGCTAGTTGCTTTCTCACCTCTGCCCCTTAACTTTGCATGCTGAAAATGTCATCTTAGCAAGGCTCACAAAATTGTTAATACTGATACAGCTGTCTTGCCAACAGCACCAGCATTGATACATTGAAAAGTCACCACAGGTGAAATTGGAGTAGTCTCTTCCAAAAAATTTGCTCTTGAAAGCTGTGTTTGTAATATGTAGTTAAACCTCTGCAGTATGCCTAAAATGAAATAGAAATCCATTCAGACTCACTGTGCTTATCCTTTCTCCCAGTGTTGGCACCACCATTCCACTGTCAGACAGAAGCTGTGAGCCTCTGGCTGTGTAGTGGACAATGTTAACATGACCAGTACAGATGAGCCAGTGACGATGCCATTGAAACATTTTGCTTATCTTATGAAGGCCAGAACACTGGGCATTCCCCTTAATGTTTTATGAGGGGAAAGGAAGGATAATTCTCATACTGGACAAAGCAACAGACCCTTTCATGAGTACCTGTTACCAAAAATTTCAGCAATTGCCTATATCAGTTGNTTTTTTTTTTCTGCCTCCTTTGTGCCACAGTAATTTGAATGCTTGGAACTGTTCACATTAGAAAAGACAACACACAACCCCCCCCAAAGACTTTAACACATTATTTAAACACTTTGACACATCAAAATTAAACCCACAGCTGCTTCCTGGTCTTTCTGCCTAGCACTAAGCACTTTCCCAGCTACTTCAGCAAGATAGGTCATCCCTTTTGGATAACATAGCACTTCAAATTAATTAAATTAAACAAAATGAAGAAGATGCATCTGTGTGCCTGTTTTTTACTTCAAGATGCCATCCGTCTTTGAGACTTTGGCGGCCAGTTCTTCAGCAACAGTAGCTTGTTTGTGCTCACCAATTCTCACACCTCCATTGGCCTTCAAATTAACCAGAAAATTATATGATTTTCACTGGTTTTAATTTCTAAGAGCTGTTTTTTTTCTCTTTGTTTTTAGTTAGAGTGCTTGTTCTCCTGATGAAGAGCTGATTTTACAAGCACAGTAAATGTCAGATAATATTGGAGAACTGATTCACAACAATGAATATCTGGTTCAGATGTACCCTGGAAAAGGAGTTGATTGCTCCAAAGTTTGAAAAGTTAGAAAACTATTTATTTTGCCTTAATGCTAAAGGCATTGAGTGCCAAATCAAGGGTGACAACCATGCTGCAATTTCTGAAAGAGTGGTATACGCTGGAAAATGAGTCACCGTTTAGTGGAGACATTTGGCTAAATAAAATGTAGGATCCTCTAAATCCCAAGAACTTCCTTAGACAGAAAAAAAGGATTGAGTTACAAAATAGCTGGGAGGACCAGATGACTTTGTTTTCTATCAAAAGTTTGTTATGTCATGAAAGGTTTATAGGCACAACTGATTAAACAAATTATTTTTTCACCATATTATATGTCCATTGGTGTGACACTTGAAAACCTTCTTTCATGTGACAGTGAAGATGAAACAGACACAAGGATACACACACACCCCTCACTCAAACAAATGTCATATGGTAATTGGTGATATTTTTCTGTCCTTTTCTAATGAATTAAATGTTTGTATTTGAAGAGCTTTGTCTTTTCTAGATGAGCCATTTCCTGTTTATTCTTCAGTAATTGTATCTATTACTAATACAGAGAAGAGGATTATCAATAATGTCAAATCTTGCTTTTTTAAGGTAACTAAGGTTTCTAGTCTGCTTCTGTCAAATCCAAAATTGACACAGAATATTTTGTTTCTAAATGTCAACAGATGATAGTGGCAGCTTCACCACATTTCCCAAAGTTCATACAGAGAGTGTATAGCCTTAAAGGATCTCTCTACAATATTTTAAGGCTACTGAACTATTGGGGCTTGGCTTTTAACATCCATAAGTGGTGTCCCCATTTGATTATTTTTTAAATTAATTTCAATAAATAATAATAATATCACATTGACTGTGGAGCTTATGGGAAAATACTAGAGACTGAGTATTATCTATGTATTTTCATTCTGAAATAACTCTCATTTATTTTGTTCTTTTCTTCATCCTTTCTTACTCTATGTAAAAACACTTTTTCACACCTTAAAATATTTATTCCCCTATGTTTGTGTCCTTGACTTCTTATGATACTGTATATACTGCCTTGGAATGTCTCTGTTCTCCCTGGACATAACCCTTGCTTGTAATGTTTCCCTCTGCTAGATCTGCGAATTCATCTGACCATACAATGCTCTATATCCAGTTTGATAAACCTGATTGGTTAAACAAAAAATCCACCCTGATTTTGGTTTATGATTGACAAAAACTTACAGTGTTTGGTTTAGATAGTTTTTTAAGCTCCATCATCAAACAATGTTCCTTTGTGAGTTGACAGGCTGTTCTTTCTTTACTAAAGATGATTTTATCTTTACTAAAAAGTTTGCTTTCCAACTGCCACAGAAATCCAACCAAACATCAGAATTCCCTGGGAGGTTTGTAACAATATGTACCAGAAAGAATTTACTATTTGTAGGTCTTCCAAAATTTTATTTCTGTTGTAGAAAGTCCTTTAATGTCTGGATTTCCTAATTCTAAGTCACACCATATGAGTAGTTCAAATCTCAGTGTTTAGGGACAGCATAAAGCAGAGCTCAGCATTCTCTGGCCATTTACCTCTCTGAGGCTGTAGATTAGGAGAGAGCTGGGCATTAGGTTCAGCAGTTTTGCCAGGCTCACTTACATAGCAAAGAAGTCAGGAGAATTTTGAAATGTAGCTTTTTATCACTGTCAAAAAACTAAATTAAACCAATCAAAGCTAAACAAACTCAAAACCCAAAACAAAACAAAATAAAACAAAACCAACAAAAAAAAACCAAACCCAAAACCCAAAACAACAGCAAAACCCACAACATCCCTCCCCCCTCACCAAACAAACAAGCAAAAAAAAAAAAAACAAAAAACAAAAAACAAAAAACAACCAAAAAAAAACCAAGACCAACCAAAAAACCTAAAATCCTGGAAATATAAGAAAACAAAACCCCCAAAATCATCAACTCTTGATATTGTTTTGGTTTTAAGGATCTTTTTGGCAATCATTATTTTTCAGTACAAACTTTCTTCCTTATGAAAACTCTATTAAGTCAACTAAACAATAAACAAGGGCTGTTTTGATGTTCTACCATCAAAACAGACTTCTTTTGACAGATGTAATACAGCAGGACATTTCTTTTTCAACTTCACTCGTATTCCATTCTGTTGAGCATTCAATGTAATAAAATGCTCAACCTTGTGATGAAAACATAGATTACAACACTCAGAAAACACATGGATCAAACAAACATTGGTGCTCCAGAACAGCTTTATAAATGAAATGAAGTGTGCTGAAACTTTGGGTTGTTGACAGATATTGATAGATGTTAGAGAATTGGGAGCTCACCTGAAATTTATCTAGACTATGCAAACAACCACATCTAAACCAGCAGAAATGATGTGTTGAAACTTCCATTAATTTTCAAAATGTCAGAGGAGCTGAAGCTTAAATGCTTTTCCATTCAGCTGGCACCATTAAGGTAAGAGGTGCTTCTCTATTCGGCAAAAAGTTCCAAACATACAAACAAACAAGCTAAAACTCAGCGGATGTTTTTAAACCCCAACAAAATTCATCTGTATCATAATGGTTGTTTCTCCATTTCACAGTCAGGTTATTTATTTTCTATAAAACTCAAGGTTTACCTTAAATTGCACCATTTTAAGTCAAGAAGTTTCTGAACTTCAGAATTTCACAAGGTCAAAAAAATTGTTAAAATGAACAAGAAAAATGGATATAAACTGGCCTTTGTAGAGCTCTCCTGAAATTAGTATTTCATAATAGCCTTTCCAATCAAACTGAACAAAAATAATTTTCATATACTACAATTAAAACATTGGTTACATTATATGAAGATAATGTATTAGGATTTTATCTATATATCTATAGATCAGCTATCTATATATCTATATCTACATCTATATATCTATATCTATCTTATATATATAATAACGTAAAATTATATGTTATCTCTTCCTGGAGATTAAAATAAATTAAGAAATGCATACAGGTAATCTTAAGGAAAATAATATAATATTTTTAATTTATCAAACTTAAGGCTCAGTAACAGTGTTTGTATACATCACATCTGCTAAACTGAAATTGTTGCCATGCAATTTTTAAATTTTTGTCAAGCAGGAACCAAACAAGTATATGAAAACAGGCAGAGATATCACATAATTTTTGGTTTGTTTATTATAAACAGTTTTACTGACATTTTTCTCTCTATTCTTATTTCAAGGAAAATTAGTATTAATTAATACTGGAAATTAGTCTGACCAATAATAGATTTAGTGTTGGAATATTTTTTTCTTAACAACATCAACATAAGAAAAAGTAAAGCATATTGCAAAAATACAGTGTTGCTTTCACTTGCCTTATTTCCCAGTGAGCTTGCACAAAGTGCATCAGTGACAGAGCTAAAGAGTTTATAATAAACAGAATGTCAGCTAAAGCATTATGAAGCATGTGAGGTGGGCAAGCATAAAGAGGTAACAGTAACTTTCCATCAAAAATTACCATGAAAATAAAAAGAAAATTATACGCACAAGAAAAGGACTATTTACTTTCCATATATCTATAAATAGGCTCTGTTCTTTTTGTGATAATTCCTAGGGAAAGATACTGCTGAATTTGAAACTGTAACTTATTAAAATTTCAGATTTTAGCTATAGTAATAATATATCCCTGGTTATAATTGTATATCAATTTAACNCTTTTTTATACTAAAAAAAAAAAGAAAAAAGTTTGAAGTCAATTTTGTTTTCAATAGAGGCAATGTACTTTGCTTCATTATTTCTGCAGTCTGTTACTGACACCTTCTTGTTTTGATATAAACGAGAAATTCCTTTGTCTGGGCTGAGCTAAGGCCAGAGCAAAACATTATTTTCTGATTTCACAGAGAGAAGCAGAGGGGAATTCTGTGACTCACAGAGCAGCACTGACACTTATGCACCTTTTGCTTCGGAGGGCCAGGTTCTCTGAAGGAGGTGGCAGCCTGAAGGTGTCTGCCTGGCTTGCGTGCAGTGCTGTGACCGCTTCTGCCCCCTCGCAGGTCACCGCTGCAGTGTTTGTGCAGCCTCTGTCCCCTGCCCTTGGGAGGTGACTGCACAGCCATGGGAGCAGTCACAGCCCGGCCGGGCTGCTCTGTGCTAGAGCCAAATTTGCTGTCACCAAAACAGAGGAGTTATTACAAATCCAATCTCCACAGCTTCTTGAGAGCCTCCCAATGGCTTATGACAGACAACTGCTTCTGAGATCCTGTCAGGAGATGGACTATAAATAACTTGACAGCTAAATGATGCCTGAACAGGAGGAGAAATGGGTTTGGAGGACTTTAAAGATTTGGAATTACCTTGGAGATCCAAGAAAGATCCTGATTTTTGAGAATTCTATGCTGTTTTTTTACAAGAATCCAAGGAATAAAAACTATGGAGAGAAGAACCTTCTTTGCTTGGCTGACAGCAGCTGAGCAATTCCAAAAAGTGAGATATCATTCTAATGATAATCTTGAAAAGAGAAAGAAGTAAATATCGTACATCTTTAATTTAGATTATGCTGCAAGACACTTTACAAAAGAAAAGAGAAAACAAACAAGCAAAAAAAATCCAAAAACCATTCTTATAACATTATTATTAAAAACTACACTTAATAAATATATTAATATGGTTATATGTATAATGTTATAATGGTCTTGTTTTCATTCAGTTTCAGCCAAAATTACCAAATCCTCAAGTGTCAGTAGATACTGAAATTTCCAGACATAATCAAGAGGCATATGAGCATTACTGTTCAAAAAAGGTCAGAACTTATTAGACTGTGTCCTGTTTCCCATTAAATATTGATGCTTCAAATGTTTTGTCTCTTACCAACTTTGGGCTTTATTTATTTATAAATAAATAATATATATAACAATCTTGGGAGGGAGGACATTAAATTTTGGTTATGCTATTTATTAAAATTTTACTGACTACAAGGTCAGCAAGTTTGTAGAGTTATTTTCCTTGAAAATTTCTAATTCCTCCTGTGCTGATGATATAGAGAACAAAAATGAATTTGGATTAGCAGAAGGATTTTAAGTAGCAATATAACAAATCTTTAAGAATTGTTACTCCAGGAATACGATGACTGAAGTCAAGGCTGCGAGAGTGCTGTGAGAATTTGACCCACAATTCCATTTAGGTTATGAAATGGGGCAATTAAAACTTCATGTGATACAAGACACAATTTCTGCCAAAAAAAGCTGGAAGAAATTCCCAAACCACTTTCTGCTGAACCTTCTACTATGCAAACCAATATGTTTTCACTTCACTGTCCCTAATACTGAAACTTTTAGAAAGGTATCCAGGCTTAAAAAGACCTGGAAAGGTGCTGAATCCACCACCTTTCTTTGTAGATATTCTAATATTTAATTGCCATTATTGTGAAAAGTGCATGCACTAATTTGGAATGTGTGAGTTCCAACAGCTGGGAGTGTTGGTTCCTGTAGTGCCTTTCTTTTCTAAACAAACACTGATTCATGTCAGCATAAAGACAGCATGAAGAAATGAATGAGCATCTCCTAAGAGAAAGACAATTATTATTCATCAGTACTCAGAGCTGCTGATTAATATTTCATAGCTATCACTAAGACTACAGAAGGGAAGAAATTAATAGCCCATATCAGATATATTGGTCAAAACCTCCAGGACGATTATTTATTATTATTATTATTATTATTATTATTATTATTATTATTAGTAGTAGTAGTAGTAGTAGTAGTAGTAGTAGTAGTAGTAGTAGTAGCAGTAGTAGTAGCAGTAGTAGTAGTAGTAGTAGTATTTCAAACCTAATATTTTTCTCATGCTACTCAGGACAGCTCAGAGAAATATATAATTCCTTTGATTTTGTAGCCACAATCAGGTAAAAATATGCCTGTCACATATTTATAGAGAGAAGAGAGTGAATAAAATCAATCCATGAAGATAAATAATAATTTTAAAAAATAACAGAAATATTTTGTTGCAGATTTCCATGTCTAAATGAGACACAGAAAAATGAAAACGTAAAATAACTTTTGTATGAAAGTTAGGTAACTTTTATGCAAATAATTTAGTAGCATTCCATTTCTTAGTGTCAAAATTTGCACACATTTTTTCAAATTAATTAATCTAAAATTTCTTGTGTAAATTGATTTGAAAAATAATTGCATGTGCATTTTTTGACATATAATGTATTTTTTGTTGCATTTCTCAAATATTTGATTAAAAATGAAACTAGAAAATGGGCTTTCTTATGAGATATTTTCTTTCAAAAACCTTAGTAGTCTGATTTTTTTTAATTTATGCACACGTGCTTAATAAGCACAAGATGCTATATTTCAAGTAAAAGAAACAGTTATATTAAGATTAGATGGCTGATTTTTTTTTTTTTTTTATTTTCAAAAGACTGTGTGTTTTTATCTATCATTTTAGCCACAATATATTGAGAGCAGGGCAAAATTAACATAGGAAAATGTTCACTGGGCTTGAACAAATTCTTTGTTACCTTTCTTTAAAAAGCAATATTCAGGAGTTAACTGTATTGGTTTTGTCCTTTGAAAGCATCTGAGCGATGATGAAAAACCAGAAGAGTTAAAAAATGTGGTACTTTAATTTTGACATGTCCCTGTAAGCCTTGACAGAATTGCATTTAGTGCCCTTTTTGTCTCTATAGTACTGGATCGTTTATCTTCCCCCAAAATAGTGTATATATGCATATATATATGTGTGTATATATATGTGTGTGTGTGTTTGTGTGTGTACCCCAGATTCTGGTTTTGGAAATGTCATGGTCAACTGCTACAGGGCTCTGCTATACCATGGCAGCTGAGATGTGATACCTCCACATTGAATGGAAAATCTTAATATGAAGGGCTAAAAAAAAGAAAAAAAAATTGTTAGTACAGATTCACAGACAATATGCTTTTTCACTCTCCAAAGAGAAAACTTTTAATCCCAGACACTTGTGGGAGTTTCACAATTTTTAGAAAAATGTTGCACAAAAAGTGACCTTTTAGGAGTAAAAATGCACATCACTCAATTCAAAGTTAGCAGTTCTGGGTTTGGGCTTGATTTTGGCTTTTTTTTTTTTTTTTTTTTTTTTTTTTTTAAAAAATTTTTTACAAAATTTTCCAGTTTAT
>VWZN01014418.1:610392-636526 GCA_013396955.1 Regulus satrapa | reverse complement strand
AAAAAAAAAGTTAATCACATGGTGGTTCTGCAAAGAAAGCTTATCAGCTAGGGCCTTTAAATCCTGGATAGGTATCTAGAATATGGAGTGAAAGAGAGTACTTGCTGTTCTTATTATTACTTGAAAGAACCACCAGTTGATCCATTGCTGCACCCTGTCCACTTCTCCATTCCCAGAGCAGGAATAATTAGATATATTTGCAGAGATATTTGTCCACCTGTGTGAAAAATCTCCCAGACAGAGACTCCAGAGTCCCTCTGTGTGGCCTGTCTCTGAATTATGGCAGTACTTTAGCCAATTTTTTTGTAATGTTTAAGCTGAGCAACTCTGTCTGCATCAACTGATAGTAAAAATTCCTGTAATTCCTCATCCTCTGTTTCATATAGAAAAACTGAAGCAAATTACCATGTCTCAACCCAGGCTCAGAGTATGTTTAAAGAGATTTAAGAAATTATGTGATTGTTGATTATGGTGTAAGAAGAATATTTAGAAGAAACATCCAGCACTAAAGCCCTGCATTTGGATTCCTCAGTACTGCTGATTTCCTTTGTAGCCTTGGGCAAGGCTCTTCACCTTTAATGTGTCTGATTTCTTATCAAAAAGGCACAAAGCTTTTACTGTAGCAGCCTCTCTCTTTAGTGAGGGGAGATCACAAAATATTCAGGCAGAAAGTAGTTCATCCTTCTTTAAATCTCAGCATATCAGTTCCTGTAGCTCACCATTGCTAAGGATTCAGGAGCCGTCCTCAGATCTTTTCCCCTTTCCCTTCCTACACCTTTTTTACTGATATTTACATTATAACGCAACAAGGATATTGAAACTTACAGTCAGTTCAAGATGAAATCTCTGTCTGCTTGATCAGCAAGACCCTGTTTTCAGAAGTTCTACATTAGTTTGAAATGTTATTTGAGGTTCAGTGTCTTTCAGATTAAATTGACATTTAAAAAAAGGAGAAATACTAATTCTCTCCTAACCTTTGGAAATAACACTGGGTTCAGACAGTACTGTCTGCCACCCTGCTACTTGCTTCTTATCATTTTCTACAGTGCCCAGGCTATTATTTTCTTTAACCTCTGATATGTGTTGTTGAGCTGGTCTGGGTGCCAAACACCAGAAGCACTTTGGTAAAAGAGCAGTAGTGACCCTCAGTACATTTGATCTCATTTCTTGACATTTCTGTCACCATTATTTGACTGCATGAAAATGGTAAAAAGCCCCACTAAACCCTCAGCCTCTGTGAACCTGAAGCCCTTCAAAGAGAAATAGCCTGTACACTACTGGCAGAGAGCCTGCAAAGGACATTTATCCCAGGATCCTGCATAAATGCCAACCAGTTAATTGAATGTTCCCTGCCTGGCTTCCCTGCAGTTTGATTTTTTTTTCCCCCCTCAAGTTTTGGTGGGTGAAGTTTTACTCTCTTTCAACTGTTTTTTCTTTTCATTCTGATTCGATACATTCAGTTTCTGACCAGAAAAAAAAAACTTTTGCCAGTTCAGACAATTCACTGATCAGATTTTAGGTTGCCCCACAAGTCTTGTTCTTTAGTGAAGAGCAGCTTGACCCTCAGTCCAGGCAAAATGAATGTTTGAGGGGAAATGTTTCGCTTTGCACTGAGGGTGTACACTCTGTGTGAAGAGGGATAAAAGCCTTTGGAACATGTCAGTTCCCCTAATAACAAGTCCTCTAAACACCATTTTTTCCCCACTACCTGAAAATGTTCTCCCACCCTTACTATTAGACATAAAGATGTGAAATAGATTTCCTCCATGATTATCTTCTACTGGAGGGAATAATAAAGTGAACCACTCTATCTGAAAATACCTGTGAAGGCAAAAACCAGTTAAGTAGAGAAGTAGGTTCCTGATGCTATTCAAACCCTTTTTTTACAGGACCAGAATCACAACAAGTTGCCAGGTGCCCTCTGAAGTCTCTTTTTCCCATTTTTGATGTCTAATACTGAGTGATGAACTTTCTGTGGGTTTTTCCTTTTTTGCTTTATTGAACCACTTTAGCCACTACTATCCTGAGGGACAAGACAGTTCCAAAATCCAAGGATTAAGCTCACTAGGAATGTGAGTAAACCTTTCATGAAATTCAACAGCCTCTTATCACTAGCCATCTACTTATTAAATTTAATTTATTTTGCCAAAAGTAACCTGTCTCCATTCAAGTGTTGACCCTGTAAACAGAGAGGGGCTAAAGTATCTTTAAAACTCATTAGGATTCTACAATTGTCCTATGATCTCATTATGGGTCTTCACAATATTATCAGGGAGAGGCTTCATCAAAACTCCTGGTATGGGCCTGTAAGTACCTTGGAACAGAGAGTCCAAAGGCAGTAAGAACTGGGATGTGTCAGATGCCATTTTACGTTGGGGTACAGTGTCAGAAATGCTGTTGGCCAAATTCCTGAGCTCATGGTACATTTTCCATCAAGTTGCTACTTTAAATTATGATTTGGATATGCTCTGGCAACTTCTTTTGGAAGAATATATATAATATTTCTAATAACTGCATTTTGACCAGGTATTAATGAGTGAGTTTAATTTCCTGCTGGTATTAAACCACCACAGTAGCTTAAAAAACTTCCCCTACTTATCTCTCCATAATCTTGTTGCCTAGAAGGCTTTTTAAAATACAGGTATTGGCCAGTTGGTACATTCTCTTTGGCTCAGCTCACTAAAATCAGGAAATAAGTCCAGGTTACTCTGTGGCTGAGGATGGAAAATTCAGGTTTTCTATCTCCTTGAGGTACAATTTTTATCTTGTTGCTTGTAGCAAGCAACCACTTGATATAGGAAAGTTAGTTGTTTGTGTCTTGTTTTGATTGTTTATCATAATTAATTTGCTTAATTTTCACTTCTCTTGAAAAAAAACATACAAATATGAAGGAGAATTCCCCAAAAAGTTTATGTCTTGGAGTAGTTGCCTTGTAGTCATAGCTGACTGCTGGAAGTGTTGTTTGTGGTTCCCATTAGCAACCACAATATAGGAAATGGGTCAGTATAGAAAATGGTTTTCATTGCTTTGTTGCATCTGAAAATATTTGAAATCTGGGAGCCAAACCTGGGTTTGTTTCTAGTGTTTTACAAGTTTATAATTACGAAATAAGTAACACTTTCTAGCTGTATCTTTTCCTGTACAAGTTCATTTCGATAACACAGCTTTGTAGTAGTAAAAGCAACAGCAACAAAAAACAACACTGTAATCCAAGGTAAATCTATTTTATGACTTTTTTAGTCTTTAAGATCTTGAGTTACCCCAGGAAATGTTACCAGGCTAAATATTTACTTTCACACATTCTTTTCTAATGAGCTATTTTCATTCCTTCTGACATTTTCTATGGAAATTATTAAATTCATTAATCAGAGTTTGAATACATTTTTTTCCAACGGACTCTCATTACTAATAGAGGCACAGATACATACTAATAGAGGCATTTAGCTAATGTCCTATTATTTTTATTTTTTTAAATGATTGATTTGTAAGCAGAGAATGGCTTAATTCACCAAGAAGTTCTTCCTAAGCAAGGCTGGGCAGTTTCAGGGAAGAACACATTCAAGTTAAGACCCCCCAGAATGGAATATAATGGGACCAAAAGGCTAGCAAAGTATGAGAAAGAGAAAAACTGGTCAAGGGGAGAAAAGAAACTTACATCATCTAATATCAATTACTGCACTTCACACTGACTTTTACCCAATTATTTTTATCTTCAGCTTAGCTTGCATGGATACTCATAGAATGGCACATGGCCTTGATCAGAAAGAATTTTAAGGGTCACAATTCATCACAGTGTGCTCATTCCTGTCTTTGAAATGGCCCACAAGGTGGAGAAAAATAAGACATCTGCAATGCCACAGACTAACCTGTAGCAGGACCTGTTAATTAACTTTGGATATTAGCTCAGGAACATGAAGACCCCAAGACTCCAAGTTTTACTTTGTTACAGGCAAGCAAATCATGGGGCCTTACAGCAACTGCATATTGCTGGATCCCAGGTCTCTTCAATATTATTTTACACATATATTTTTGAAGCACAGCCTGAGGGAAAAAATTTTCCCCACGTTCACATTACCCACATGCTCAATAAATCCATCTCAGTTCCAGCTCTTGTTCATGGCTTGTGGCATTGCTGGGGCAGAAAGCTGAGGCTTCTTTCTCCAGCCTCCCATCACCACAGCCCTCTTCAAGATTCACATGCCTATGCCCCAATAAAGTGCATCTACAAGGCATGCTGTGCCTCCTCTCCTTCCCATGCTGGCCTTACAGAAGGAAGGCACACCTTTCTTTCCACCAGTGAGCCAGTGCTCTCAGGGATGGTATTAAAGTGCTGGCAATCAAACCTTTGCTATGGCAGACCAATCTCTCATATCCCAGGTGCTTGTGGGCCTGTTGACTGCCCCAGTGTGAGTCTCCAGAAAGAACATGACAGAGAACTCAGCTCCCCACTGGTATCTTCTGGTCATTCTCTATCCACAACATCACTGCCACAATGTGATTTACGCCCCTAAAGGTTGGGTCATCCTACATTGACAATGCAGCCCTCTATGTCCATTTATCTTTTAAAATCAGACACTGAGATATCAGTACAGTGAATCCTTCTCTCTCTATTTCTTCAGGTGCTGCTGAATCTTTGAGTCCATCAAGGATTTTTCATAAAGTTTTTAGGGAGATGCCACTCACAGTAGAAGACTCCACCACTTGTGAAAAGCATCGACCAACTGATGCTGATTAAACTTCATTGTACTGAGGCTTGTCTTTTTAAAATTGTTTATTGGTGTCTTTTGTTTTTATTTGTTTGGGTTTTTGTGTATCGGTGGTTTTGGTTTGGTTTGGGTTGGGTTTGGTTAGTTGGTTGGTTGTTGTTTTGGTTTGATTTTGTTCTTTTTCTGTGGTTTGTTTTGGTTTTGTTTGTTTTTGGTTTGTTTTTTTTTTCATGTGTATTTGTTTACACCGCACAAAATATTGGACATGGAACTTTTCTAAGAAATTGTAGGTTCAGCTCACAGCACTAAAGATTTGTGACCTTAGACATGAGGGTTGGACAAGGTTTAGCTGTGAAACTACTGTTTCTACTGTAAAGTGGAGCCAAGAAAAGAACAGAGAATCAGACAGCTGATGTTGAACAGGATAGCTGGTCACAAATATCATCACTCTATTTCCCTATGGGACCTTGTTTGACTTAAATGAAACATCCTCAACCTTAAAACTGAAGTACATTTCAGTAGGAGTTTGAAAATCAAACTTTCTAAACACTATCAGTAAATTGGTTAATATGTTAATCGGACCCTCAATATAATCCCAAAAGGAAAAGTAACTTGTGATTATTTTAGTAGACTGTTATTCAGCTCTCTCTCTAAACAACAGACATTTACACAGGAATGGATTGTATAGGACATTCTTAGTCTAATATTATTCCCATAGTAATAATGACATCCCATTTCATCAGGATATGTCTAGCATTGCTTATGAGCTAAAAATATCCTTGAAAAAATTCAAAACACATCCTTCATTATACAGAGGTGTTCAGACAACAATAAGCTACTCATTTTTTTAAAGCAAACCAAGTCAGGATTGCTATCAGCATTTTAAGGAAGATATCCATCTGCTGCTGCTAAGTGAAGCAGTCATGTGGAAGGAGACTAGCCAAGTGAATTAAGATGTCCATGCCTTTGGAATATGCTAGAAGGATGGCAAAATACAGTAATTACTGTGGCAATATTATATTGTGCAAGAGATAGGAAAATGAGGGAAGTGCTAAAGGTGGTGTTTATTTTTTGATCCTGTCATAAAAGTAATTGACTTTAATTATCATAATAAATGTTCTAGCTGCTTCAGATAATTGCATTCAGTGTTTCCATATAGCCAAATTTATGAGGGTGTTTGGGTCAGCACATCAGCACAGCTTACAGCTATACATGAAAAGTGGATTCTGCTGAGAAGAGAGAACTCAGAGGTGCTGCCTTTTGAAAATATTGTCCTTTTTAAGTAAAACATTCCTTGTACTCATTGCAATTGCACGACAGGAAACAAAAATGTTTCTGCTCTCTATTTATCCTGTATAGGACTACAGGATTGTAAGACTATAGGACTATACAGTTGCTGCAGGTGCAACTTAAGTAGGCTCAGAGTAGTCTTTCCCTCTTGATTTGCATGCAACAGAAATAAGATCACATTTTTACGAAGCTCCTTTCTGTCTCCTTTAAACTGTCATCTTGCCATTTGAACCAAAAAGGATCAGAGCTCTCACAGACACTATCTAGGTGAGACCTCAGAGATTGCCA
Organism: Regulus satrapa; assembly: GCA_013396955.1. Taxonomy (NCBI): domain Eukaryota; kingdom Metazoa; phylum Chordata; class Aves; order Passeriformes; family Regulidae; genus Regulus; species Regulus satrapa. Next base: position 630,242 of record VWZN01014418.1, on the reverse strand, counting down.
GTGTCCAATTGTCCCCTCCTTTGCAAACATTTTCAGCACAGTTCTGAACAGATCAGGACTCAGAATCTCTTAGCAAAGTAAATTTTTCCCCTCAGCCTGGGCAGGACCATGAACAGCCACTGATGGCCATGGTCAAATGGTTTCAAGATCAACTACTGCTCTTCCTTTATGATGTGAAAATTGGTAATGGTGAAAAAACAGATCCTTTTCATCCCAGTGTAACCATCACATAAGGCTATTACCTCAGGATCTCAGCTCGTACCGCTCTTATACTGCTGTTGAATAAAAGGTGCAAATGTTAACATGGGATACAAGGGTAAAGGAATTGTAGAAATTATAGTTCAAAGAGAGAAAATATTTAAAATTTCAATGAAAGATGTTGCCTAATGTAGGATGACTGAAAAGTAAAAATTAATTGAAAATGGAAAGTGAGGAAGGTTGAGGATATAAGACTGAGTTGCCACAGAAGCAGAGTAAATAGTCTGTAGGGAGCTAGCTGTTTAGGGACTCTGCCTTTTATGGAGTATATGTCCTGAGAGTGTGGGAAATCAACACTTTTGAAGGTGATGTTAGGTATTTGTGGTGTGACTCCACATAATTTGGGACATACGCTAGTAGGTGTGGAACATATTTGGGTCAGTCTTTCTATTTAGCTCTTTTCTTGGGGAAATTGGTTTGGATGCATGGAGCCAGTGTAAAGATGTAAATTAAGACAAAATAGAGATTTGTGAATTCATATATATATATATATATATATGTGTGTGTGTGTGTGTGTGTGTGTATGTATATGTGTATATATATATATATGTATATATATGTGTATGTATATATGTGCATATATATGTATATACACACATATACATGCATACAGTATATAAGTAAAGATACAAATATAAATGCAAATATGAAGTATATATAACATATCTATAAGTATGTTGGGGTTTTTCCCTCGCCAAATTGTTAATAAAAACATAAAAGTTCTACTTTAAAGGTCTAGAATCTTCTCCTCAATTATTTTGGATATCAAGTACATTTAATTAAACTCATGCTTAGAGCCAGAAATGCACATGAACCAGAAAAGATGGAGGTAATGGGAGAAGTTGCAAAATTACTTGGCTCCTCCAAGAAGCCATTAGTTGGCCTAAGAGACCTGAGAGATGATAGGATTTAATCAAGTCCTAATTGTCTTGATTTTGAGGGTTATAAAGGATGGTGAAGGCCTCTGTATAGATTGGAAAAGGGAAGTCAAATGTTTTATCAATCTATCATTAAGAGAGAAGAGATTGGAGTTGATTGCTAGGAATTATAGAAGTGCTGGCAGTCAATACTGCTTTCATTCCAAACTTATATTGATGTCTTGACTTCTGGGATGCTGGGGTCATTGCAATTGAGTTTTTTGGCTAAGCAAAGGCAAAATCATATAATGATCAGTGTGTGGAGGAAAAATGGAACAGAAGATGTCCACAGTGAGGAGAGTATGGCAGATGGAAATCAGTAAGGAGAAGGTGAAATGAAATAATAGAAAGATGAAATGCACCCCCAGCAAGCTAAATTTCTTCTGAAACACCGGTATCTTTATGAGGCTTCCGTGTACCAAAAAGGAAGCTGACTTCAGCCAGAGAGCTGACAGCAAAGGTTTTTATTGAAACACAAGAGTTTTTAAAGCTAGAATAAGGATTAGATTGACATTCTTCTTGTTGCCACATAAGAAATACCAACAGTTTTATGGCAGACAGGTACAGCAAGGAATTTTTGTACTGAGTGAATTTCTGACTAAGAAAAGCAGGTTTTCAGACAATTTTGATAAGTTCTTACTCTGTTTATAAATTTTCTAAATCCAATACTTAACATACAGCTTATAATTCTTTATCTCCCTCTCTCATTTTTAAACACAAATAAACATTAAAAGTAAACATGATGTTCCGCACCAAAACTGCCCACTGGACCTCCATATATCTCCTTGGTAAGGAGAGATCATGGCAAATCCTGTCCCTGACATCCCCTCGGAGATGTCTGCTGGACCACTCCATGGGCAACCAGGACTACCACATCATCTGCCTGCTTCTCCTCATTTTCTTCCCCTGCCTAAAAGAAGCTTGTAGCCCTAGAAGAATGCTAGTCATTTCCCCTAAAAGTGAGCTCTCCTACCTGGTTTCAAAAAACACACTTACTTGGCTTGAGAATACAAGTGAGTTAAAAAGCAATTTTCAAACTGAAGTTTCCCTAAAGCCATGGGTGCTGCCATTTCACTGACAGGAATGAAGAAGGGTGAATTTACTCCACCTCAATGTCCATTATGAAGGTTTGAATTTGAAATTCTGGAAGATCTGAAGCTGTCTCTAGCTGTGTTTTTTGGTATACTTCACTTGTACATTCTCCATGATGACAGTACACAGCCCCTAGTGACAACAACTCCTCTTGATTGTTTGATACAAATTCTTTGAAAGCTGATCTAATAATAAATAAAGGGGAAACAATATTTTCTGAATCCCCAAAGTGTGCTGTGATGGTGACAAATCCCTAGATAGTGTGTTCTTTTTAGCTGATGGCAAGGATTTTCTCTCCTCTAAGCGGATAGAGGGTGATTTTATTTTTTTCTCCTCTTTGGATGAGTGTTGCTACATTTTTAGAATGATGAGAAATGGATTAACACATAAAGGGATGGAGCCAGGTTGAGTATCTCAGCCAGACTTATCAACCTGTGAGTTCCAGAGCATCTGAAAATGCAAAAGTTGAAGCATCTGAAAACCCAAATTTGAATCTTTGAACACCAACCGTGATTGACCATTTAAAAATATGGAAAAATTATTTTGATGACCTGGACCACTACTTTGTTTATCTGTATCATGCAGAGGGTAAAATTTCTGTATTTCCATACTGATCCTGTGTAGGAAAAATCTAATATTTGTCTAATGAGTGCCTTCATAACTTAAGCCTAATATTTGAAGTTGTGAGACTTCAGAAGGATGAGAAGAGAGAGAGCTGGAGACAGTAGACTTGACACCTGCCATAGCTGCGTTCACAGACTGACTTTGTAGGTAGAGCATTGAAGCTCCCATTGAGGCCAAAACACTTCCTTAGGTTTAGCAGTAAGAATATAGAAGAGGTGCAGCACGGAGTGGAGAGAATTTTTCTTATCAAGTGTTAAATGACTTCCTTCCCCATTTTCCTCTCTAGAACACAGGCCATTTGCCTTAATGCTTCTTTAACAGATGCTGTTAGAGAGCAGCAATAGCAGTCTCACTGAAGCCCAACAAATCTCTAACCCATCTGTTTGCAGAGAGCAATCCCCTTGCCCTGGCCAGCAGGGTGAAGAGAGCACTGCAGTCTGTCTGCAGAAGCACCACAAGTGTGAAGCACTAAAGGGGATCTCTAGCCCATGGCTGACCTGCAGCAGAGAGAACTGCAATCGATCAGATGGATCAGCAGATGCATAGTTAGCAACTTTACAATAGCTCACATTTATTTTCTCCCCTTTTCTAGTTAATATTCCCTTTCACAAGTGGTCTTAGTTCCTTTCTTTGTTAGGGTATGTGCCTTGATTTAGCTATTCTATATCCAAACTATTCCAGCCAAAGGTACCTCCAGCTCAGTGTCCTGACAGTGGTCAAAAGTGGAGCCTGAAGGTAAGTTTATTGTGTCTAAGTTTAGATGCTGTAGCACAATGTCTTACGTTCATGTTATCATCAGTGGAGCAACATCAAATAAACACACAATTATTACAGTACAGTTAAATTCTTAAAAGTAGAAGCAAACTCCATGAAAGAACTGCCTTTTATAAGGCCCTAGGGGTCTGTTAAGGTATCTGCAGGCAGCTGACGGGTGGTAACTTGCTGTGCTGTCATAAAATGAACATCAGGGCTGCAGTTAGGTACCACTTTAAATACTGATGTTCAAGGCTACAGCTGGAATGCAATATTATGGAATAAAAATCTTCCTCTAATCTATTCATTTTTTATCACAGCAGCTGCAATAGCTCAGCTGGGACCAAAATAAGTAGCCAGATGAAGATGAAAAATGTTTTACTGGATGAGTCCTTTTACCTGCAGTGTCAGAAAGTGGTGACTTTGTTCATGGGTCTTCCCCTGACTTTAAGAACCTTAAGAAAGGTTTTCTTAATCTCCCACCCTAATGAGTGCTAAACTATCGAAAATTTTGGGGACTTGATGAGTTCAGGATTGTTCAGATCAAAATTTTGCTTTTGTGCAGCAAGGCAGAGGCATGTAATTTAGGAGTCATTTTCATTTCAGGACCTGATCATCAGGAAGCTCTGACATCATTAGATAGCCTGGCTTAGTTTTCTGTCCTCAGTTTTATTTATATTGCTAGATAATGCATTGGTAGCTGCTTTTTAATTCAGTTCTGTGCACAATGAAATACTCACAGGTGGACAGAAACCCCTTTGCTTATGCCAAATATTCTTCTGCATGATTGACTTTGGACAGATTCCAGTCTGAATGAAAACTTAGAGGGAGCTGATTGTAAGCTTGTGTGCCAACAGATTTCCAAACTGGGGAGTTGAACACAGACCTCCCACTGCCTTTATTTGTGCCTAGTGCCTTCCAGAATATGCTGCAATTTCTTTAAATATGTTTGGCAACACACAAAATCATCTAGAAGACTTGGCTTCCTGAAGCAACTTACAAGAATTCATAGCAGTTAAATGGCCATGGGGTGAGTGAAAAAGACCAAGCTGCCTTTAAACTACATTGATAGTGATGAGAAATAATATTACCGTGCAGGGATGTCCTTTCTTGTTTTCAGGAATTGTCTATTCCAGGGTTTGTTGCTGGAGACCTATCAGGCCAGATTCTAGTATTTGTTTGAATGCCAAAGAAAAAAAGTGTGAGAGAGATCAGAAGCTGATGGTGTGGACTATTTATTTAGAAGTATTTATTCCATTAGTTTCCAACATTTTAGGCAGAAAGTTAATTTAGCCACTGAGTTTTTAATAGGCTTTAGGAAACTGGACACTGAAACCCAACAGAACATCATGGGAGCTGGTTTTCTAAATACCTTGCAGTTTGTCTGGGCCTGAGCCAGCAGAATGGCTGCATTGGATTAAGCAAGAGCAGCAAGAGCTGAGGAAAATTAGAGGTCTACATAGGCCATTCAAATGTTGAGATGTGTAGTTCCAACATCCCCTCTGCTGAATAAGGACATTTAGATTCCTCTTAAATATTTGTGTGTTTTAAAACCATAAATGACTGCTATAGCTACTATATGTAAAACAGGCATTTTAATTTTATGTGGAAAACATTTTGCTGATTCTAGTTCTTATGATTGTATAATTTTCTCGGCACTTAGTTTTGATTTAGAGACTCTCGGCACTGGAAAAGCTGCTGTATTTCCTCTGACAACTGATCTACCTATTAACCACCCTCACTGTAAAAAATGAGTAATTTAATCCTAGCAAAGACTTCTGTAAACTGGGTCTACCAAATTAATCTCATTGTGCATTTTTGTAATAAATGTGTCTGTTCTAGATTCTTTGAGTATTGGAATTTCTCATCCGTGCACACCTGAAAGACCCTGTCTCATGTCACAGTCGTGCTGGTCAGGAGGTTTAGAGTTCCAGGACTGGGGACACTTTCATTGAACTGATGTTGTATCAAGTTTCCTAGGTGGCATTTTGCAAGTGCCAGGTCCAAGAGATGGGTAGGATTTTTTTCAATTGTTGCATACAGTTATAAGTGCAATGAATGCATTTGCTTTTACATCTAAAATATTTCCTGAAGTACAGTTCTGTAAGGGAAAAAAAAGAAAAGAAAAGAAAAGAAAAGAAAAGAAAAGAAAAGAAAAGAAAAGAAAAGAAAAGAAAAGAAAAGAAAAGAAAAGAAAAGAAAAGAAAAGAGAAAAGAAAGAACTGCCAAAAAAAACATTGCTTTAATGTATTAAATGAACTTTTCTGAGTCAACTGAAGTTGCCAAGATACTCATGTCTCTATCAGAAAAAGACAGCTAAATATGGCAAATCAAAACACTGAGAGAGCTCACTTGTTTCAAGGAATCAAAGCTTCTGACAGAAACACAATATATAATGTTCACTTCTAGCAGACGTTTTGGGCATTCCCCTCATTGTTCAGTCTTGACAGACATATGAGCTATTCTGCTCTAACTTAAAAAAAAAAAAAAAAAAAAAAAACAGACAAAAACCACATAAAATAAAAAGCCAGTACAGACTCTCCCCAGTTTCTGAAATTACCTTTTATTTAAGAAAATATTTTCCAAGCTTGTCTGCAAACACCTAGCTTCCACAGGAACTTCACAAGGTCTGGCCAAGAGACTGATATGCTGGTCTTTTCATTAATTTTCTGCATTAATGCGTGGAGACATGAAAATCTTGCTGGAATTTCTAGTCAAGTCCTCAGGCCTGGGAAGTTTTGAGGGACATTCTTAAATACAAGTTAAATTGATTTTAGTAAAAATATCCAGTCTTATATAAATTAGATTTGAACATGGAAAACTGTGGCATTGTGTTCATTGAAGCAAATTTCAAAGCTGTTGCAGTTTTCATATTTTAATATACCTACCTTTATTCTGAGCTTGAAATAAAGCTGGTCCTCTGGCAGATGGATCCATGCACTTACAGAACCCTGTATAAGTTCTGCTACTGACTTAAATTTCACAGCTTTACTTTACATTTAAAAGAAGATGCCAACATTCAGACTCGCCCTGGGACAAGCCTTTAAGTTGAATTCCCGCCTGAGCTGGTGAACTGAATGTGTAGGTCTGTAGATCTGCAATTCATGACCTCATTGTCTAAATCTATTCCCTAGCTTGAAACACGTGTCACAATCTACACTGATAGAAAATGATGAGTGGTTTCTTTGTTAATTACCTGTCAACTCTTTTGAAAGGGAAACAGAGGATCCATGTTTAAAGTATATTAAATTATCTGGTCACCTCTGTTAATTGGGTCCCTCAGCTGGAAAGCCTTTCATCCTATGGTGCAAACTCCCTTTTAAACAGAGCCATCTGCACCATTCATTTTGTTGAGAGGAAAGGGCTCATCCTTCATGATGACTTGATGCTGTGGTAGCCATTTTCAGCGGGACACTCCCATTTTTCTTGAGGCATTTTTTTCTATCTTTAGCAGCACAGCCAAGGCTCAGGACCATTTACCTCTCTGAGCTGCTTTCCTTCCTGGTAGGAGGACATCAGTAATCGACCAACCCTGGAATTTTTTATCTTCCACCTTGATGAGTCCTTGGTGACTAAATGGAGAGTTATGAAAAATGTCTACCTACTGACACCATACAATTCACCATGCTCCTCATGCCAGGTCCTTTCCATGAGAAAGGGAGGGAGAAGCTATGAGATCACAGATGTGGAAACTCTGTGACAATGTGAAATAAGTGGGTTTTGGGACTGCTGCAGGCATTCCTATTACATTCCCTGCTGCAGAAGCCTATGTAGGCAATAAAACCATTTCATTTTCTCATATCACAATAATGGAGTATTACCAGGGGACTGAACTTGTGTCTTTAAGATAAGAGACTGCTTACACAAACTGAAGTAATGCACAAGTGTTTGTAAACTGTTCATTTTATGGCTGTTCACAGCTCATTTTTAAGTCACTAGAAAGAGGAAAGGGTGAAGGGATCATGCAAGATTTTGCACCATCCTTTTTACCAATCCTTTCTTTCAACTCCCAGTCTCTACCCTGTGACTGAATTCATCCTTCCTTTGCTTTTGGACCCTCTCTAATGCATTCTTTAAACCATTCCCCAGGCTGACTCAGACACTTTTCCTACCTGTGGCCCAATCTCTGATGTATTTCCTTTGTTTTTCAATTCTGCAAGAGATTCAGGTTGAAATCTACTTAGGATAGTTTTGACTTAGTGGCTTCCATTCCAGCTGTTTCCTCAGCCCTTCCAAGATCCTGGAACTAGAAGCATTTTTTGGTGCACATCAAGATTAAGTTAGTCTTCCAGGATAAGTTCAGAATACTGAAATCAACCTAGTCTCTCTGAGAAAGCATTAATATTGCTCTGAAAAGGAGAGAATCTTTAACTGTCAAAACAGATTATTAAATAGATGGGTAAATAAAATACTGAGGAATGTGCATTGAAAAATGAGTTTTCAAGGCTTTTATAAAGACAAATATGACTGGAGAAAATTAGGAAAACAAGAAGAGACTGGTTTAAAGGGTCCTGGCAGATCTCTGCAAAGGATGGGGGAAAAGTGTTGGAGGCCTAGCCTTTCACCCAGCAGACCTTCTTAATGTTTCACTTCTTCCCTTAAATTTCTTTGATCATAGAATCAAATGGAATCATTAAGGTTGGGAAAAAAAATCTAAAATAATCAAGTCCAACCATTAAGGCATCACCACCATGTTCACCAGTAAACCATGTCCCCAGGTGCCACATGCACACTTTTGCACACTTTCAGGGACATCGATTCTACCACTTCCCTGGGAATCCTGCTCCAAAGCTTGACCACCCTTTTAGTGAAGATTTTTTCCTAATATCCATTTTAAATGTTCCCTGCTACAACTTTAGACTGTTCCATCTGGTCCTATCATTTGTTACTTGGTAGAAGAGACTGACATCCACCTGGTTACTCTCTCCTTTCACAGAGTTGTAGAGAGTCATAAGGGCACCCTTGAGCCTCCTTTACCCCTAAATAAGTCTAGGCTGAACAACCCCCAGCTCCTCCACCCATTCCTCATCAGGCTTGTGCTCAAAGCCCCTTCACACACATGATCAGTGCAAGCATGTGCCTCTCTGAGCTGGATAATACAGCACTGGAACCAGAAAAAGGGCTGCAAGGATGCTCCACTCCAGCCTTGCTTCTGCAGCTGAAGGCAATCAGCATTCAGGGGAGGCACAGCTGCTTCTGCCAAACCTGACCCTGTTTAATTTACACGGGTACGAAGATCTAATGAGACATTTCAGAAAGTCACTAATACCATAGGGTATTGCTGTTGTCACAAGGCATTTTGATTTGTTAACGTGAAATCAGAGTGCAGATTAGTGTCCTGTGCGCCCCGTTAACATCTGAATGGGATAAGAGAGAGACGGGTTCAGGTGCTCACCAGGGACTCTTGTCCTGGCCCTGACTCTGATGTCCCAGTTAATTGCTACAGACAGGCTGGAAACCCAAGAGCGTGTTTGCAGTTCTCTAATAAACTACTTTGAGTTTGAAACAATGGTTAAAAAGAAATCCAAGTTTAAAAGGAAACAAAAAAAAAACCAGCAGTGACACTGGATAAATGTTGAATTTCGGTGCTCAACTGTGGTGATTTCTCTTCTTCATCATGGACTATTTTTCTTCTGTTTTTGCATGCACAGCTAATTTTGCATTCTGTCTCCCATTATGCCACCTCCCATGGATAATGAAGCATCCTCATCTTTATTTTCTCTAGTATAACTCAGATTTTTGTCCTCTTGTGAGCAACTTTGAAAGATATTATGAAAGCTAAGAAAGAAGAGTGAGAAATTGGCTTCCGTAACTCAGGCATGTGTTGGGGGAGCAGTGGTAATTCAGGATTAGATTCAGCCAAGAAGTTCAGTCTGATTCTAATTTCTTCCTTTTACAAGCTGCCTTTTTGGAAGCAGTCTTATTTCATCAGAAACCCAGAAATCTGGCACATGGAACTCAATTATTATGCCACATAATATATATTATTAAGAAATAGGAAAGTAAACATAACAAATACCTCTTATGTGCAGTTGTGTGGTGGCTGCTACACTGTTGTGTGGGGGACAGCACCCAGGTGCCAAAGATCTCATGGCAGAGGGCTCCAGAGGCAGCTGTGCTTAGGGAAGATGCCCCCTAACAGTATATTCAGCCTGCAACAACAAAACATCAGTCTTTTTTCCAGAGACCTTCCAAAAGGGCTGGGTGGCTGGCAGCAGAAAAGCTGGAACAGAGAAGGCATAGTGCCTCTGGGAAGGTGCGATCTGCGGGAGGCTGTGGTTCTCAGGACAGACCTGATGGGTGGAGGAAGAGCAGATCCAGTCAAAGCACCACCGTGCAGACATCCCCTCTGCAAGTGCAAAGTGCTGCCTCGCATGGTGCTGCTCATGGTGTCACTTTCTCCCCTCGGGACTCGCTGGGAATGAGGCCACCTTCAGATGGGATGCCAAGACAGGGATCTGTTAGAGCTGATTCATTACAGATGCTGAGCACAGTGAGATGGAGCTCACACTCCCATCCTAATTACAGAAGCCATCATCACACAACAAACTTTCCAACTCCTGTTGTGTGCTGCAAACACACATAAGTGTGTGATGCATGATGTAAATTACAGAAAACTGTTGAATTTTGGGTTTGTTGGGGGGTTTCTTTTGGTTTTTTTGGTGTTTTTGGGGGTTTTTTGTTTCTTTTTGGTTTTTTTTGTTTGTATTTTTTTTTTTAATCCTAGTACAGAAAAGTGTGAGGGAAAAGGGAATGATACCCATAAAATCAAAATTCTGAATAAAATTTTATTTATTTCAGTTGGAACAATATGCCTTCTGTCCACACTCATCACCAAATTTGAACAGCCAAAATAAGACAGCACATATAAGATCTCTTGCAAAGAGAAGATCTTTAATATATATAATTTAAGTTTTTTACCAGGACAAAAAAATATATTTCACCTTTTGGAATGATCTTTTCAGTTTTGGAACATGCTCTGACATAGGACATCCATTCTCATGGCTGGTAGAAGTCAACAAAATAATAAACAAACCATCATTATTTTGAAAAAAGGTGTTAGTAATTTTGTGTGACAAAGCAGGAGTAAAATCTAGGGAATTTTGCTGTCTTGGATTTTGAACTTTCAACTTCATTCTGAAACAAAGACCTCAAATTTCCTTTTTTTTGAAAATGGCTGTTACCTCTCTAAAGAGCAGGAGCTCTGTATTTTTCTGCATAAGGTAAGGCATATGGGGCACCATAGAATTTAGCTAAAGTCTGTTTTCCTACCACAGACACACACAGGGAATACACACTGGTATTTCTTTTATAATGGATGCTTCCTATGGTCTGCTATGCCAATACATTTCCCTGACCAATGCCTGATGAGATTATTTAAATGGGTTAGAAGTTATTTCCACCAAATTTCTTGCCATCTTAGTTATGCTTACTGTCATACTGCTGGCTCTTTCAAAGAGAGAAAAATCTGAAAGTTGAGATTTAGGGAAATGCATTGTGCGGTTTATGGTTTAATTAGAACATTAAGATTTATAATTTTTAGAGGCTTAAGCACAACCCATTTGAATGCATAATTCATCCTGCACACTGGTTAGCCTTGCACTTCTCTTGTTCTGAGGTGAAACAGATTGGGAAGGGGGAGACAGCTGTGAGAACATCCTGTACAGTCAAACAGAGCCAGTCCCTAATTTACAATGTGGCCTCAGAGATGAATTAATTAGACTTTTCTAGCATGATATTGGCAATAACCTCCTAGACCCATGCTGGGCATACACACTCGGTTTGGCGTGGAACTGGCCCTGAGGAGCAGGAGATATTGATGTGATGGTTCAGGGAGATTATCTGCAGTCTCCTGGGGATGAAGGCAATGGGGAGTATTGGTTATTATGAGCTGCTGTGCTGGGAGTGCTGAAGTGCCCTCTGTGCCTTTGGGACCATCATATATCGTCTGCTTTCATAGCACTGGAAAAGCAAGGGATGAAGGTGTAGCTTTTTCGATCCTTAGAGTACAGGTCACAGTGGATCATGTGTAAAACTGGGTGAAGGGCAGAAGCTATATCACTTTATCTGACTGAGGGATAAAAGCCAGGAAAAAATCTGTATGTGTCCACGTGCATGTTCGTGTGGATGTATGGAAAGAACGTGATTTTCTAAGTGGGTGTAAAAAACTATTATTTTTTTTTTCCTACCAAAATATAAAAGCACACAATTGTACTTCTTCTGGTATAAAAATTTGTCATTTTCATGGTAATCAAAATTTCATTTCTGACAATGTGAAGAAGAGAAAAGAAGGTAAAAGTCTAGCTTTCCTTTTACAGCCTTTGTGCATTTCTTAGAAGCAAGAGGGAGTTTGCTTAATAAAAGCCTTTTTTTCTCCCAAGAATTGTTTGATCTGGAAGGACAACCTAAAAGATAATTCAAAAAGCACTTCCATCAATAGCAAGGAAGGCAAAAGTAATATCTTCTCTTTAGAAGTTAACACTTATTCATTACGAATTTTAAAAATTGCCTCCACATTTTTTTATCCAAAATTTTCTGGGCAAGTCCAAGAAACTAAAATATGTCTGCTGAAATACTGTATTGTTTCTATATTTGGTAAAATACAAGGAAACTGGATCTAATTTTATTATGAAGGAAGACTACAACTGATACATTGGTAACATCTTAAATCATTAATGACTTCCACTAAGAAGAGGCTTATGTTATCTTCTGATTTTACTTTTTATTTTCCTTCCTAATTCCCCACTGAAATTCCAACCAAACTAGAAAATGAATGTTTCAGGTTTTACCTACGGAAGAAAAAGCCCAAGAATCAGCTAATGACAGTACTTGATTATTTTTAATTACTTAAGATTTCTTTGTTTCAAATCAGCAGGAGCACTTAGGTTTTCAGCCCCCTGCCCATTACTAGCATCAGACAAGTTTGCAGTGAAAATGCAGAATGGGCAACAATTGATTTCTGCTAATGGTCACTCTACTAATGAACAATCTCTGATTTTATTCTACCTATTTATGTGAAGCTGAAATCACTACTTCTCCTAATACCCTTGGAAAAAGGTGTTTCTTCATCTTCCTCTTCCGAACTGCTGCTATGGCACATGCATGGTGCACTCGTGCCATCTCTGCAGACTGCACGGTTTCTGTTACAAAAGCATGGTTCTTTCCAAGTTTCTGCTTATTTTTAAACACAGGGCATAAAACTACTCAGCTTTCTTCCTTGTGTTTATTCTCTGGCAACTGCTGGGTTTTCATCAGCAGTTTTTATGCAGAAGATTAGTTAAAGCCAATGAGCTCAGTGATGGATAACAGAAGCAACTGGTTGTTCTGGCAAGTCCCTCCACGTAGCTTTACCAGCAGTTGGGATTTATCAGTCGGGATTGCTGACTCCAATTTCCCTGCAGCAGAAGACCTTGTGAGCAGAGCTGGGTGGGTGTGTGGGTGGTGTTGTGACAGGGAAGTGTTAAAGGGGAAGGCACTCTGGCATCGGGAGCACTGAGAGCTGGCTGATGGACTCCCAAGACCTTTATGAATGTCAGCCACCCCTGCGGGAGGATCATGCCACCAATTTCAACCAGCTCATGGGATTACCTGGGTATTTGGGAGATCACTGAGCTTTCCAAGCATGATGTTATTGCTTGTCATAGAAACATGAAAAGAATATTTCCTCCCGACAGTCTTTTTCAAAAGTTGTGAATATTTATGCAAATCAGTAGTCGCAAGAGTCGACCTCTCAGGACATAGTTTTGAGACATCTGAAACTTGAAAACAAGTAGATGGGTGATTCTTTTTGTTAAAGTGCTTCCTATGTGAGCTCTGAGCACAGTTCTGTGTAGCTTTTGAGTCTAAAATGGCATAGTATATAATAATTTCCATCAAAATACAGCACCCTGTGTAGCTGGGAAGAGTGTTCTGCTGTTTTAAGGCAAGATGAGCATTCAGTAGATCTGGCTTCAGTCTTGCAATTATTTCTTACAAAGTGCACCACGTATTTTTATTATCCTTTTTTTTTTTTTCCTGTTAATGCAGACAGTAAACTTTTTGGGAAAGAGACTGACTCTTTTCCAATATGTTTGTCAACAAAACATTTCTGAGTTTTAGTTTGGATTTACAGATGGTGCTCTACTGCAAATGACTTTGAAATTTGTTCTGTTTTTTTTTTTCTTTTTTTTCCTAATCCCATCCAGTAAAAAGACAGTGCTCTTGGATGAAAACTTGACCATCTGTATCAAAAGATTAGGCTGCTGCTGAACACCTACCTGAAAATATAAGAAGCTTCCCACTCAGAAACTCCTTTATGCAGCCCATGTAGCCTTTCTCAAACACCGTACAAGTAAATGTGCATTGCAGTGATAGAGGCATGATTTCCCCCTGCTGCTTAGCCTACTAAGGCAGTTATGCATGGAAGCAGCAGTTATTTGTTAAGATATAATCTATTTTCTTTAACAAGAAAATTATCCCATTGATGAAGTCTGAGTAAGAAATACCACCTGTTAAACAGAAAAGATTATTCATGGAAGGTCACTCATTATCGTCAAGGTTGCCAATGTTTGTTTATGCAGGAAGAAACTCTAGTCTTTGTGGGTTTTATGTTTTTATACCCATTAAATTTTATTTTTTAATAATCAACTTACAGCTGTTCCAAACAGCTCTCTCTCCTGGGTACTCTGAGGTTGTTTGTCTGCATTCCCACTTATTCTACATAAATACTTTTTCAGAATGATCTGTCATGAAAATGTGATTCTTATTTTGAGCTACATGAATTGATTGATGGGCTCCCTTATATGCAAATATAGCAGGTTAATGAGGCAGGGTTTTAAGGGGTAGGAGTGTTAGAATCTTGGATAGGATAAAGTGGCCAAGAGATTGATTAGATTACTACTGTTAACTTACAGGATTTGGAAAAAATAAAATCTTTACTAATGAAAAGGCATACATTCTGTAATATTATACACTTGCTGTAATATACTCTTGCCTGGGAAGATACAAGGTGATTAAAAAAACCCCTCCAGAATAATATTAAAGACTAATAATAGAAGGTAATAAATTATGCAAAAGATGTTTTATTTCTTTTGCTAACAGTTGCAGTCATGTTGAAAAGGATCTCAGTCTCATTCTTTAATTATGAATAAAATCCAAATCTATTAGTGTAAATCTCAAAGCCATTATTTTTTTTTGGCTGGTTTTCCTTTGGGTAAATCTCAGCATCTTGTTTTGAATACATGGTAATGAAATGTTTTATCAAAAACATTTTGATAAAAGCCACATAATAGTGTTTAGATGTTCATTTGATTGACTAACATTTCTCTGTTTTGAGAAACAAAGAAATGTTTTTTTCTTGAGAAAGAACCTTTTCCAGTAAGTAATTGCAGGCACATCCTAACAAGCTTCCTGATGCCATTTTTTGCGGTACTGTGCAAGTATCCACTTTCTGAATTGTGCAGTGTCCAAAGAGAATTTTGGCCCAAACTTGATCCAATGTCTGCAGGAGGTGCTCCTGGTACAGCTAGGTCAATATTATGGATCATCTATCTCAACCTGGAGTAGAATTTTTAGCTATTCTGAATGTCTCTAAAACCATTCCGATGGTTTTAGAGACATTCAGAAAAGTGAATATATTTAAATGATCAAGCTCATTTCCTGCCCAGATGTTCAACAAGACTTCAGAAGCACAAAGCTGACCAGCAGATTTCAAGCTGAGACTTGGGGTGGTCTACTAGCTGAGCCAAGCTTAAGGTCGTGTAGAAGCCTATAAAATTTCCAGTAAAGAAGATACAGCAAATACTCTTTTCTTTGACTTGGACAGGCTTCTGCAACACACTGAGGCCCATTTGCAATAATAGGAATGGACAGAGCTTGCCAAAATCTTGTAGCCTAATTAGGCTGAAATTCAAATTAGAGAGGTCCAGCTGCTAAAAGGAAAACAGTGAAGCTGAAGAGCTAGAAACAATCATGGGTAAGTTAGAGATCCCTGTACACTATGCTGAAAGCAAATCTGTCTGCCTGGCAAGCCTGAAAGAGGATTGCTCAGTGACTGTTCATCCTACTGAAAGATTTTACCCCAGGCTGTAAAGCTTCCAAAATCTGCAGCAACAGATCCAGAGGCCCAGGGCAGGTGTATCTTGTATGCTTGATGGGACAGAAAGCTTGAAGTTTACCCCAGACTTTTATCCTCTTTTGGTCAACTTAATTTCATTTTTTTTATGTTTGCAAGTTTTCTTTCCACCCTCTAGTCTTTGTTCTAACCCTGAAAATAGATTTGGTGTTTATGTTCTAACAAACTCCAGCTTATTCAGAGCTACAAGGAAAAGTCTTCCCTTCAGACATGAAATGTCTGCCTACTGTCTAGTGTTTGATCCAACTTTGCCAAAGTTAAAGTCTGTTCATATGAACATGTTTGTGTAAATATATATGTATTCAAGCACATAAAGTTCATATAATATATATCATCAACCACACCTTTAAAAAAAATTACAATCATTTAATATACTTGAATATTTTTCTCTTTCACATCCTGAGAAAGGAGTGCAGAAATATCAAGTTTACCTTGCATTGGGACATTAGTTATATTACATATCTGCACATTTTGGTTCTTACAATTTTCCTAATGCTGAAATGAGCCCTCATGGATATTATTTATAACAACATTTACTTTAATCATCCACCTGTGGAGGAGCTAATGTGCTAACATCCCCTTTCAACGATCATGCTCTTGGTCCCTTAAATACAAATATCTCAAAAAATCAGAATGTTTAGTTAGTTTTTTATATTTCTTCTTCATCTGATTTTCACTGCCCTAAGGGTGTTGTAATAGGACAGAAATAATGATAGGGAATTCTAACCTGTCAGTGTTGTTGTTATGGCTTAGAAAAAGTTTGTTGGAGATTTTGAGCAGACACTTTTTAAAGTGATTCACAAGGCACAAATCTCTTAGAAATAAGAGTAACATCTGTCAGGAATCCATAGGAAGGAAGCACTGAGTTTAGGAATACTGTGAGAGAGTTTACCAAGAGCATAAGGTAAATCTTTGCCAAAGTCTTGCGTGTGACCATTAATTTGGCAGTTTTATTGAAAGGGTGATGGAAACCTTTCACTCTATTAAATAGCAATAAATATTGAATGGATTATCTGATCTTCAGTGTAGCATCAACAAATCTTGTGCCCAAGTCTTGCAAGGATGTAGCAGAGACTTACTGATTTTTGTTGGATTTTTTTTTCTTTTTTTTTTTTTTTTTTTTTTTTTTTTTTTTTTTTTTTTTTTGTCCTGCAGTTACTTCTCAGAAATACCTGTAGAATCTTTCAAGCTGTTATGAATGCAGTTTGATTAGCATCTTATGAATTATGCATTCAAGGCCTATGTCCTCAGGTCAAGTTGCAGCAGCTGATTCTTACCATTGTTACTCTACTTAAACAGCAAAAATCATAGGTCAGTTCATTTTTAAAAAATAGTTTCTTAAAGATGAAAATGTTAAGAAAATCTGATCCAGTCTTATATCTGTGCACTGCAGCTGAAGAGAACTTATTGACAGCTGGTAACAGAACCAAGTGAACTGGTTATTGCTAGAACTTAATTAAAACCAAGTGGGTTATCCCTTGGCTTTCACTATAGGCATTAGAAGGGAACTTTAGTTTTTCCATGTAACTACAGGCACCCTGCACAATTCTCATTATCACATCTTAGCTTCCACTTCTCAGTTCTAGACACAGATCAATAGCAGTCAGATTGGCACTCAAGGAGCACCCTTGCATCCTTCTAGTGCATTTCTCGCCACCACCTTGCTTAAAACTCTCTGCCACACATTTTTACTTGCTGATTGTTACTGGCTTCCCTTTCCATGTGGTCGCGGGTCCTAAAACACTGACCGTGAAGTTGTTTTCTTTTCACTTTTAAAGTTTCTCTAGCAACCATGTATATGTAACATTTGTTCCAGTGATGTAGCAGAGCATGGATTTTTGTAAAAGCTGATAGTGGTAAAGCAGGGAGGTGGGTCGCCATCCTATCTCACTTTCTGGTGTGAAGCTGATTGTGAAAGTAGAAAATCAATATGCAATAAAGGTGGTGCATGTTGAAACTAAATTGAAATGATTGATTTTTTTTTTTTCTCTCAGGATCATTAGATTCTCCCCAAAATCTCTGTTTCTGGTTGTGGAGAAATATTTACTCTTCACTTTAACTTCATGGTATAGTTCATTTATTTTGGGGGGAGTAAGACATTACTTGTGCAGGGAAAAAAAATGCAGAAGCATTCCCAGAAGTCACTGTAAACACAGAGCACTTAAAGGGATTGATATCTTCTTAATCCATGAACATCTTTAGTTGTTGCAAATCCCCATTCCACCCCTTGGAAAGTAAATGATGCAGTGCATTAGTGCAGCATCATTTACTATCAGAAGACTTTAGGTATCCTTCTGTCATGAGGCAGAGTTGGCCTGGGGCTTATAGTCGGCTTAATTGCAGGATGAGAGGAGAGCTGTATTCATATTATGGCACCATGCCTTGCTCAGGTGATTCTTCCATGCTACATATGTGTGTGCCAGGCAAAATTTATAAATAAATTATGTTCTGTGTTCACACCCCAGGTGAGACTGTAATAAAACCACAGACTCGGCTACAGGGTAATTCAAAGAGTCTTGTTGATTTTCAGGGCACTAATATCTGAAGTCTCCCCATGTTTCAGGAGACTTGTGACTGGCAATTGAAATCATGTTATATGTGTCAAATAGTCAAGTCATTTCCTGTTTTGGATTTAGCCTATGTTTATATACCAGCTGTGTTGAATAAAATATTTAAACTTTATACATGCTACTTTAAGAAATGGGCCCTTCAGGGATCCTGATTAATGATGGTAGAAACAGACTATTGATATAAACTCTGTGAAGATTTTTCTCCCCAAAGAAAAAAATGGTTCTTCAAGAGTAACAGAGCAGACCACGGCTGGCCATGAAAATCCTCTCAGCAGATATCTGCCATGCTTGGTTCAGTCCTGTGCTCAGTGACCTTTGCAGTGAGGCTCTTAGAAATTCCCCATGTGCATGCTTCACTTTCTAATTAATTTCACCATCTGGAAGTGTTTCCTTCTATTTATTTCATGTAGTCCTTTCTTAATTCTTTCCTATTGCTGATAATCACATCTCTGAGGCTAACCAGCTGCAAACTCAATTTTTTTTTTTGGAACGTACAGAATGTGGTCACCAAGCAAAGCAATGGTTGAACTCAGGAGTAGAAGGGCTCATATACCTGTCTGGGCTCATAATTATTTCCCTCAGGTTTTTCCCACTGGATTCCATAAACTCTTTTTCATTTATTTTTAATTTACTTAGTTTCTCATTCTGCCTCTTCTTATGCAGTTTCAGTCTGAAAAGATCTTTCAGTCTCATTGACCCCAGAGTGAGAGTTTTTTTTAACTTAATATCCTATGATCTGCCTTAACTATGACCCCCACCTTCACTAAGCAAGTTATAATATTTTTACAGTTAAAAACTGATAATAAATCTCTGGGCCTACTTTTTAATGTGTAGGTCACAGTACTATTAAAGCAAAAAAGTTCAAATAATCACTATTTCAATAGCCTCTAATGCTTCCACTTAAATCTATATATGACCTTTTTATCTTTCTAATCTAAGATTTATGCTTGACAAAAGCTTCCAATGCATCATCTATCGAATGTTTACCCTACAGCAATAGACATCAAAGTCTGAAATGTCAAATTTTGAAGTACTCATTTAACATTTTAGAGCCTCTTCCCCCCCCCCCAAAGTAGCCTTTTTCCCTATACTGAAAACTTTCAAAGAACTCTTCCTTTCTTTTCCTGAGTGTATTCTCTGCATATTCTCTACCCCTTTTCTTCTGCTTTCAATAGGAAGATGAAAGATGACGGAGGAATTGCAAGAATTTTGGGAGAAAAATGCATACTGTATCTCTCTCCCTTCTCCTTACTACCATGAAAAGAAGAAAAACTTATACTTTCACAGGGGAATAATCAAGAGAATATCTGAATGAATTAATGGCTGATAGGTTTCCCAGTTTCCATACTGGAACATCATTTGAAACGATTGAGCACTCTGTGTAAAAAAAAGTTATTGTTTTTCAATCTCCCCTATTAGTAGTGCTTTGAGAAAACATAAATGCTTATGAAAGATATGGAGGAACTTGAGTTGCACTTAGAGAGTAATATTTAAATTTCACTCTCTCTCTCTCTCCTTTTTTTT
>VWZN01014418.1:581256-610381 GCA_013396955.1 Regulus satrapa | reverse complement strand
TTTTTTTCTCTTTTTTTTTTTTTTTTTTTTTTTTTTTTTTTTTTTTTTTTTTTTTTTTTTTTTAATGGAAACATGGTGTCTTAATCTTCATGTTTGATCAGAGAGTGTAGGGAAATGAGAGCAGAGGGGAAATACCACAACAGCAGTGCTCTATTTCAGGTCATCTGCTCAGCTCTAATAAATGCCAGTCTTTGCAGCACAGGGCAGTTTCACCCCATGGTCGGCTCTGGCCCTGAAAATCTCAGAGTTCAGGTACAGCTAACAACACTGTCAGGACCAGTCTGAGAGCAGGTGCTTTTAAATCAAAAAGTCAAACATTTTCCATTTCTGACCCAGGAAAATAATGTGTGTACAAAAATCTATAGGGTGAACTATCCTGCTGCAAACATGAGTGCCCTGAGACTCAACTGGAGACAAATCATTCTGAGGAAAACGGTGCTTGCTGTTACCTGCTTGACCCAGCGACCACTTTAAGCTCCAGAGTTACTGTTGCAAATCCTCACTTTGCTGGGTACTTGCAAGCGCCGCTGCCTTTCTTTGGAGCAGGGGTGTAGGGAGCAGCAGCTCCTCCTCCCAGCTGTGCTGCCCGCTGGCAGTGTCCCGGCAGGCAAAGGGAATGGCTCTCCACTTGCCCCATGGCACTAACTCTCTTCCTTTGTATTCAAAACATAAATTTACCCTCCTGCAGCTTCCTGAATTATCAGATCTCCAGTGGAGAATGTTAAGTAGGTGGAGAACCTTTTTTCCTTCCTGTCACCGGTGGAAATGGCAGTGCTCTACTTCAGGGGTTTGCACGGGTGTGTGACGCTCGGGCTGTGCTCCTCAGGCAGGGCAGCTGAGGCCCCTTCTTTTGCAAAGAGGAGTCACTTCCTAACTGTTTTCAGGGGGTGTGTACTTCACTGTGAGGACATCAAACATCTTCAGAGCCGCCAGCTATAGATGAGCCTTCACCTTCCCGAGCTGCAGTATCCTGCCATGGGGCTATTCCTGCTTCTGCCTTCTATTTGACCAGTTTCAAGTTTACAGAGGAGCTTGGTTCCTCTTACTCAAAACAGGAGCTCAGAGCGAGAATGTTAATAGCAGGCTGCTCCTAGGGATATATTTGAGCTGCATCTAATTATCATTTTTAAAGTGCTTTCCAGTCCTCCAAAGAAAAGGCCTTGATGCTCCCCAGTGGAGAGCTATTGGCCCATGCTGGGACCCAGCTGGCAGGATGCCCTGCTCCAACGAGATTTCTTCATGGTAATTTAAAAATAATTAGCTGATCTGGTACCTAGTGCACTTCCTAATTCTTATCTAACATGACTAATTTCCAAGTGCACACACTTGTGTGCATGCACATCTCTGACAGGAGCACATCCAGAGGGCTGGAGCCACAGGGAATGTGTGGCCATGGCCAGGAATGGTACCAGAGGAAGGGCAAAAACCCTCCTAAAGAACATGTCACTGTTCTGCCTAGGCAGAAGAGCAAAAGGCATAACTATGACCCAGGCAAGGGATGGGGAAGCTGTTACTCAGTGGGTTTTTTGGGGTTTTTTTTCCCTTTAATATCATCTTGGATATACAAATGGCTGTGAAGGCAGCAGATAAAGCACCCAGCTGTGGCTGGAGAAGGCTGTCACTCCTTCATGCCTGGCCACGCAGCACTGTGGAGTGTGAGGCATAATTCAGCTGCAATTAGAAGCAGCTGTTGCACCAGGGTTTGTTTAAAGCTGTTTTTCTCTGGGAAGTCATTATCTAAAATAAATCTTGTCCATTAAAGAGACACATTTGAGTAGTTACATAATGCAACACTGGGTTTGTTA
The DNA here is from genome assembly GCA_013396955.1 of Regulus satrapa. Classification (NCBI taxonomy): domain Eukaryota; kingdom Metazoa; phylum Chordata; class Aves; order Passeriformes; family Regulidae; genus Regulus; species Regulus satrapa. The sequence goes on along the minus strand of VWZN01014418.1, from coordinate 608,576 downwards.
AACTAGAAAAGCATACAATAGTCAAAAGCCTAATCTGGATAGAAAAATAGATTTATAATTTAAAATTGAGCACTTATGCATCNAAACAAACAAACAAACAAAAAAGTCATAGATCAGATTTCTGAATTTTTTTTTTTTTTTTTTTAATCCAAGCTTTAGTGCCTTAGAAGTTTATTTTTCACTGTTGGGTAGTCTCAGAAAAAGCAAACAACCTATACAAAACCCTTGTCTCTTTCAGTATCTCAGACTAAACTGCTCAAAATAGATACATCTACATTTAATAAGGATATATTTTCTTTTTAAATACAGGGTCTTCTATTTATGTATTTATTAATTTTCATTTTTAGAACCAGCTGGCGTCTGCATGAAGGCACAAATATTAAAATAAGGCTATCTAAGCCCAGTGATAATGAATGAAAGAAACCCAGTCTGAAAATAATGACCAGATATCTATGGAATCGAGTAAAGAAGAAATATGTCAATATTAACCTTACACAGAAAATAAACTTGAAACTCTCTAGTTTGATGTGCCATTACATGTCCTTACTCACAGCAAACCCTCAATAGTAATAGGAGATTGAAACTAATCGTGGCTTATGTCTTTACCTTGGGGATTTGCTATATCACAAAGCTATAATCAGCTATATCCACTAAAAATGATGGAAAGGCAAAAAAAAGCAGATGAAACTATGAAACTTTGTTTATTAATATTGCTTTGTGTTTTAAGCTGTTATGGTTCACATGTTCCAGATACAAGATTTGGAGCTTATTTTTAACTAAAGATGGAGTTTCATGTTTCTGCACTTTCAGAAACCCAGATTTTATGGTGCAAGTGCTCAGAGTTGGTGGTGTTTGATGCAGCCAGGTGACATCAATTTGGATCACAACAGCTATTTCATGTCACTTGCCCTGAAGGTTGCCTTGTATTCCTGTTACAGCAGGGAGAATTGGAGTGTCTCAAACCTTTCTCCCCAGACTGTATTGTCAGCACTGTTTTTTTAGGTGGAACATGGCAAATTTAAGTGATGCACATGAGGTCAGAAAAAAAGTCTGTTGCAATGGAAGAGTTCAATGAAGAACTGTCAAACCTCTTTTTAAGTTTTCTCTTGGTCAGGTTTCCCATCCCACTGGAATTACCTTCCATTAGTGGCACAACATATTATGTCTTGAGCAATACACTAATGATTGTGTTTTGCAGCAAACTGTGAATATTATCTGGCAGATAGCTTATGATCAGTGCATGTAAACAGAGCCCAGAAGGATTGCTTCTTTTTTCAGCTGTGCTACCATTGCCTCTGATCCATGGCAAGGTCAACCGAGTCAGTGAAATTCCTGGCTGCTTGTCTCCAACAGTTAAACTGTAAAACTTTTAAATGTGCACCCCAAAGCAGGAGTCACTGTGTTGATTGTTTGTAAGTAGTTTTGTGGGGAGAAAATACCAGATCCTAAAGGGCTCTTTAGTCCAGCCAAAAAAGTCTAATCAGAACTGAGAGCCAGCAGTTAAAAGTTGGACATGCCTAAATGAGAGGCAAGTTAAAGTTTTGAACCCTGAAATTGAGTAAAAATTTGTATAAATTATGGAGGGGATAGGTTCTGCAGATCTGGAAGTCCTTTGAAGACTTAAATATCTTTCCAGGCAGAGTTATCTCAGCTGAGAAGCAGTTAGCAGGCTCAGTACAGGAACAACTCCATTTTTATGTCTATGGCTGTGGTGGTCTAATTGCCATGCTGACTTTGGCACAGGATTTTATTTTCCCTTGAGATGTTTTTCTACTTAATGCATGGACTTCTGAAGAAAAAACATGATTGACTTTGATGAATGTCTTCTTGGAATTACAGTTGTGACTGGTAGTGTATTAGTTGCTACTATTGATCCCAACATTCTGTAGTACTTCTATGAAATGCAATATTAGTAGAATAAATGACTTCAGCTTTCTTCTGAACTGCAAAGTGGCAGTGTTTTTCTCTCATCACATCACCAATTGTAAGGCATTTATTGGTTTCCTGGTAGATAATTTTGCCTTGAATAATCCCTGTATAATATCTTTCTAAGATGTTCACTGATCTTATGTCTTCCATAATCATTTAATGTGATTTTCCATGTAGGCCTCCTCAAAGAAGAATTTTGAAGAATTTTAAATCAGGAAAGGCAATGATTTGTAAAGATTTGGTTAGAGGTTTGCCTTTATTTTTATAAAACACAGCACAAACTCTTCAGAAGAAAAGGACCTCTATTGTATGTAGAGTGATGAACTAGGGAGAATCACTTAGAAAAAAAAAATGCACATGCCTAAATAGTGTATGCAAAACCACAAATTTAATTAGGAAAAATATTATTCTGGGTCTGCTCACCAGGAATTTTGGTAAACAATAATTTCTGTGATTACATGATCTTTTAATTTATTTGTTTGAGGACATCATCTTTCCCTGTTAATGGTTTTTGTCATTGTCAGCTATTTGCCACTCAGCAATATGACAGTTTTATAAATGTTCTGACATCCCATGAAATATTAGCTAACAGGAAAAGACATGTTTTTTGAGAATAATATGGAAATTCACCAGCACCTGGAGAAGAACTAACATAATTTATCCCCTTTTAAGACAGCTGAAAATCTCAATCAGCCACCTGTTACTTTGAAAATTACCATTAGGCATAAACAGGGGTAATTTTCAGCTTTTAAAGTTCATTTTCAAGCTTTTACTCACAGTTAATATTAACTCACTGTCAGTAAGTCATGAGTATAAAAAAATTGTGAAAGGATCCAGTCTTTGTTATCTGAGTTTCTTCTTCCAAATCTCAGAGGACAATCCCCATGAGAATAGCTTAATTGAATTAAGGATGGGGAAAGTTGCCTTAACTGGGCTTTCATCCTGTCTGTAGAAATATTTGAGAAGTCTGACTTCAGCTTCATTTGAACTTTGCAGATGAACCCATGCTTCAGGTAGACCAGGGAAACAATGCAGTTAAAGAAAATAGTGGACAACATCTTCCCAGTATCCTCCAAATCTTAGTTGGGAATTGTTTAGTTTTCATCAAACCCATGAAAAGTCAAAGGGATTTTATTAGCATATGGCAGAAGTGTATCAGGATGGTTCTGGGTCAAGTCTTCTCTCAGGATATCTTCCCGAGTCTGACCAAGTTTGGAAAGATGAACACAATTTTAGGAGCTCAAGAAGTCAGTCAATTAATAAAAGAGTATAGGAAAAGGGCAGGAATCACTACAGGGTACTAGAAAAGATAAGATTCTCTCTTTGAGGGTGTTTGGCATAACTTACTATGCATGTAATTTTTTTTTTCATTATGGACAAATGTAGCTGGGTTCTTTTTGGGGTTTATATTGGTGGTTTTTTTTTTTTTTTGTTGTTGTTGTTTTTTGAGAGAAAGAAGGTGTGGGGCATTCATGCAGTATTAGAATTGCATAAAAAATTCAAACCATTTACAGAATCTGTTCTTATTACTAGTTTCTTTGTAACTGGTCAGAGGTGTAAATAACATTTTTTGCCACAATTCCTTTCTGATGGGTCTTTTGTGGAAGGAGAGTATAATAGGACCAAAAAAACCAGACACACACATACACATTGAAAGAAAAAAAAGCACAGCTTCTTCTGAAGTAAAGTTCTGGGGGAAAAAAAATCTAGCTAAACATTAAATTTTATGGTCCAAATTATTTCTTTTAAAATCTATAACAGGCAATAAAATTAAAATCTATCAATTAAGTAATTTTAAAATCAAAATGATCCAATCCAGAAATATCTGAATGGAATTGTGTGAAATTATCATGACTTTCTATTAGAGTTTATATAGATCAGATTTTGTCAGGATTGCCAAGTCTTTTTATGACCATTTTGCTGCTTAATAATAGCTTTATTTAAAGGGCAATTAGGGAACTGTAAAATGGGGATTTTTAAAGGGCAATACTCATTGCAGGAAATTCTTGGCCTGACACAAATAATAATCAGTCTGCACAGAAAACAAATGAGAGAACAGCACCGGTGGGGCAAGAAGCAGTGTAATATAAAGTAGATGGATTGGATATATATACTTTGTGATGAGTTTCTACAGAAGTGAACAGTTACACAACAAATAATTAAAAGCCTGGAAGATTCAGGATTCATTTAAAGAAGTAGGATGCCATTTAACAAAAAAATTAAAACAAAACTCTAACCTAAAAGATAATTGACTCCAATAAAGAAAATTTGTAAAATTGGTCTGGTTGTGAAAAATGCAACAAATTCACAAAGTTCTCTGAAATGGCTACCTGACCTGACTCTCACAGCACACATAAATAAAATAATTTTGCAAAGGAGGAGTTCTGAGGGGATGAGGAGGGTCATGCTATGTCATTTAGGAGCCATAATAGCCTTGTTAATATGCAAAGCCACATGAACTGTGACATTCTGCTTTATTGGTATCACTGAAGGGACTGCTCCAGAGACAGTTTCAGCCTCAAGCAAAGCAACTAGTGGCCTGGTGTAGCAGAAAACTGAGATTTAAAAAATGTCCGTTCCCCCTTCTGCATACATTAAAACCCTTCAGCCCAGGTTAGAGGTGCCAAGGGAAAAGTTGTGTTGCCTTGATAGCCTTCCCTTCTGAGAAAGAAGCATAGAAAAAAGACATTTTTCCTTCAGAACACAAGTGGCCATCCTTAAGGATGCAGCAGACGCATCTTCAGTTCCTCACTCCTGCCTTGTGGCAGAAGCAACCCAGCCCTGGCTTGTTCATTCCACAAGTGAGGTTTTGGCAAAGTTTTTGAAAAACACTTAGACAGGGTCTCCTGCATATTTAATTTTAGCAGCTACTTCCGACACGGTTTCTGCTTCCAGAGCTGGATGTGACATTCTTCTCTCAGGGCCTCTCCACCTGTCCTCAGCCAAGGAGGGCAGAGCCGTCCCAAAGCTGAAGGGAGTGAGCTACTCCATCCCCATGGTACAGCTGGGTACTCATCTCCTGAAGTGCACTGACCCTGTTGCAGGACACCGTGGTAGATATGTCACCAGGGGAGGAAATGGTCTTCAATAATGGCTGATTCAGTTCATCCATCTCTGCCTTGACTGGTTCTTCATCCACCACAAGTCTTCAAACTAGATTATTTGGTTTAAACGTTGGTTCAGACATGGAAATCAAAACCAGTAGGTGCCAATCCTTATAATTAAGTGCCACAATCCCATATCCCATCCCCTATTATAGGTATCTTCCTCATGGTACAGAACTGACAAAAAGAGAAGCTGGAAATGGAAGTGCTGGGATTCTAATGAAGTGTCACTGAGGATGAAAGTGAGGCCAGAGAGCCATTTTGTTGCAATTTCAACAGAGAATTCTGAAGTGACAGGCAAAACCAATTTATGTTAGGCAATACAACAGTTTAGAGCAGATGGTAAATAGGCTTCATCACCATCACAGAAAAAGCCCTGCTTTAGATTTTTTTATCCCCCCTACAGATTTCATTGGTTTCAGGTGGCCATGTGCAATGGGAAAGCTGAAAAGAGGACAATGAAGGAATGATGACCTGAATAACACATTGGCTACTCCTCATGCTCTTGGAGACAGAGTTTATTATCCACTGTGCTTGACATTTATTGCTGCTTGTTTCTAAGTATCAGCACTGTGTCCTTCTATTTGCAGCATAAAAAGCTGAGATTTCCCTTTCATTTCTCATCACTTACTTCTCAGAACAAGGCTCTCCTTCCTGACCTTTTTTGACAAGAATTTCAGGGAGTCCTGTAGTCAACAGGTTTACAAGCCATATTGCTTTTAATTATTTACTAGGAAGGGGAGGAGGAAATGAGTAGGGTGAGCAAACTCCAAGTGAAATTCTGTAGATGAGAAAATACCATAAAACGCGGACATGCAGATTTTATCTTTCAATATATTCTAGAAAATATTAAGTCAGGAATGGATATTGCTTTTATAAAAGGGAAGTGTCAGTTTTCCCTCAATATTTATGTGGACATATTACTATTTCCTTTTATATCACCTTTTATATTTGGAAGGCTCATAAGGTGCTTTATGTACTCACTCAAAGGCAATATGAATAATATTTCACTCGTTATGAGATGCAACTCTGGTGTGGGAGATGTGGCCAGTGTTTCATAATCCACAGTGAAGATATAGCTCAAAGTCACACAGTCAAGAGTTTGCTAGGTTTTAATCCCAAAGAGGTGCACCACCAGGAAATGTTTTGGAATTTAGCTGTAGCATTCAGATAATCAAGAGATGGAGGGTTTTCTAAGGATCACCTTGCTGAAAAAAGGGTCAGGACCTAAATTAGTCCTGGAAAGTGTCAAAATAATTATCTCCTGAAGATTCCCAGCCACTGGGACTCGTTCCACTTTCTTTGGCGTGCACTTAATCTTCCATGTTGTGCAGGGATTTTCAGGCAAACAAACTGTCGGAGTCAACAAGCAAGAGGGTGTTTGGCACCAGACTCCTAGTGCAGAAAAAATAAACTTGTAAACAGCAAAGTTCATGCACCCAGATTTCCTGTGACTTAAACAATCCTGGCTTTCTCTGGCACTGACTTCCCCAGGGCATGGCTTCACTAAATCTTCCCCATCAAAATTCTGGGCATTCTCAGAAGCGTGTGGTAACTTTTTGTAATTCATAATGTGGATTTATCTCTACTCTCCTGTTTAATTTAACCTTTTGAAATAAACATAACGGAAAACAATGATGTGCCAGGGAGAGGACATTATTAAGAGATACTGTGTGTAATTGACTCAGTGGGATCTTTCAAGTACTTCGGAAAGAATAAAAAAGGAAGACATAGTAGGCACTTAAAACTCTCAGGGCTACAATCTTCATGAGATAATAATCCAGCCAAACATCAGAGATTATCAGACATTAATACTGATAGGAGGCATTTTTCAAATATATGTATATATTTTTGGATATATTCAATTACTCTAAAACTTGGAACTATTATGTAGGCACTCCATTTCTAGAGATGCAGGGATTTCACTTGAGACAAGGTAAATCTGGAGTAATTCTGATTGGAGGGGTGTGTGAATAGTGGCAGAATAAGAGTCAAGTACTAGACTGTTTTTTTAGGTTTTTTGGGTTTTTGTTTTTGTTTTTGTTTTTTTGTTTTTTTGTTTTTTTTTAACTCAAGGGTCAAATCCCCAGGTGGCATAAATAAAGGTATTTTCTTATAATATGAAGGCTATGATGGTCTGAAAAATAAAAACCAGGTCAACTAAGGTAACTCCTGATTTGCACAGATTCACAAGAGCTCTGTCAATTTTAAGCTCTCTAAAGGAAAAACCTCACATAAATGTTTCTCTTGTTTACATTGAAGAAATCTTGCAAATAAATGGTTCCTGTCACTGTAAATGAATAATTATTTTGCTGAGGGGCTATAAGTTGCCCTTTGGTGTAAATCAGAGTAGGGCTTAACCCCTTTAGACAGCTTTAAAAATAAATGAACCAACCTTTCATCTAAAGCTGCGCAGCAAATCCCTTCTTTCATTTTTCAGCCTCCTCTTACAAAGAGAAAAAGCAGAAGTATTAATGAGCTAGTCAAATATTCAAACCTTGCCAAGGGAGAAAGGATCCTTCAGTCATCATGAGCTCAACCTGATAAATCCTTTTTAATTAGTGTATATGCTAACATTGTATAAAGCAGCCATGAATCAGGGACCCCACAAAGCAGAAGTGAAGAAGAAATACATCACGAGCAAGAGGAATTTGAGCCCAAAATATTTCCATTCTGGCTTTTAGAGAGCAGAGAAAGCATGCTTAATTATTGGTTAAGTCCATCACTAATAAGCTCTCAGCTATGCTCAGTCTGTTCCCCAGCACTTTGCACAATGCCTGTGCAGTAATATGCTGATAGAAAAGGCATTTTCTTGTAGCTGATAAAGGAGCAGCAAAATGAAAAAGTTGAAAGGGAGGAGTATAATAAATGTACTTTTCTTCCTATTCTGGGTGGCAATTCTCAGTTAAGGGATTGACTCTGGGGGGATATTTCTCCATGGAGACCTTGTTCCTGCCCTCCAGGAGTATGTTGGTGCCTTTGGGACTGTCAGACACTGAGGCAGTGGGCTACCATTGGAGTGTCTGGTTGCTGGATAATCCCAGATTTCTCATGTCAGCACTGAGTCTACTCAGCCTTGAAACCTTTTGGCTAATTACTCTTTGACTCAGATTCCCAGTCAGCCCAAGAGACTTCACTGGAAGCAGAAATATCAAATGGTGACTGAAAATAAAAAACATTCACAAAAAAAGGATTAAATTTTCTATTTTGTTATCTTAAAGATTAAGAGAACTGTATGCCTTTGGATGAATTTGATCACTAATTTGGGGCCCTTTGCAGTCAAATTTTTCCTGCCACTAAGGTGAATAATTTGTTGAAATAGTAATCTCATAAATAAAATAATTCAAACAATCAAATTCTATGCAGAAGACAGTTATGAAAACAAGATTCATAATAGAACTATGAGCTGGCAATGCTGAAAATTCTGCTGTAATTGATTGTGAGAGACAACCTGGCAAAAGAGGCAGATTTTTGGATGCCATAAATGGATGTAGCTCTTATGCTTTTGCAGAAAATGCACAAGTTAAACCATGTCTCAGCTGGCACGTGAAACTCTGTAAGGATCATAAGAAATGATGAGGGCAGCCCACCATGACCAGAAAGGTCATTTCCTTTAAAACAAAACCCTCTCTCAAGATCACACATCAGCACAGTTGATAGTGTCTATCTCTCACAAAATTTTAAATCATCATTTTCCCTAAAAATTAATGTGCTTGGCAACTCCTGTTTCTCCTTTAAGAAATACAGCTGTAACATAAAGCTCTTATCCTATTATTTTACATAGATGGTAGCTTCCATCAGAGTTGGGAAAAGCAGTTTCCAACATTAAGTTTTTTCTGAGCTTCACTAATATTCTTGCTGACCTGCTAGAGTATTTTGCTGTTAGGCCTGGAAGAATATGTGAAAGGAGATTTTGATGTGTTTGCCATATTTAAAATTAGTTTCCTTAGGATATAATCACATTCCATTGGTGTCTTGCTCCCTGCCATCTGTTACATCATCAAAATACTGTAACATGTTTAGCAACCCTGGGTTTTAGAAGCTTGACTGACAAGGTTTGTGATCTTAGAGGCTGAGACCGAGAAAAGGGTTCTTCATAATTCCTCAACGCTGATGTGATAGGAGAGATAGATGAAACTTATTATGCTTCCATATCTATATTTTATTTATTCATCACTCATTTTCACCAGGACTGTGATGAAGTCGGTATTGACAGACGCTAAACATACTCAGATTTTTCCATATAAGATGGGGCATTGTCTGAGGAAAGCAGATGAAAGTTGATATTTCCCAAACCTGAGGAAAAGAAAGCACACAGAAAATTGGTGGTATGGATTATTCTAGAGATAAAACAATGCATTTATAGTCAATTTTCAATCATTCAAGAGAAAGCAGGACCCAAACCTCTCCAGGCAGACAGCTAATTCAGCACAGCTCTTAGCAAAGATGGCACAGGGACCACCTTCTGTTTGTGAGGAATAGTTAAGCATATCATCAGAATCTGCATTCAAACCCTACTCTAAGTGGAGGTTTCTCCTTTGGAAGCAGAGGAGTTGTGCATAGCATTTGTTTTATATGAGGCACAGATCTGTGCTGACCATCAGGGAGAGGTGATGAGGTGTCTGCATGTGCCAGCACCACGCCAGGAGAGTCATCCAGAGCAAGGCACATGGGGGCATGCCTGGATTTCTATTTTCTTCCATAAAAAGTTTTACACACAGAGAAAGAAAGGAAAAAGCAGACTGAAGCTTGGGGACAGGCAGGAAAAGAAGATGGAGGCGCATGATTGGAGACACAAGTGTGTTAGACTGAAAAGGAAAATGACTCAGGGATGTGATACTTGGAAGGGCCATTCATGAAGTGCTAGAAAGGCTTTTCTGGTGCTGGGAAAGAGCAAACAAGGGGTACAGGTGAGTAATTTACAGTGTTACCATGGCAGCACACAAAGGATACTGGCTCTTTGGAGCCTCCATCACTTCATCTGGGCATCAGGAGGAGAATCCAGAGAATAGAAACTGTGGGTCTGAAGCACTGGATGGTAAAGGGACCTCCAGGAGTGCAACAATGGAATAAAAGGAAATTTTAGATTATGTCAGTGAAAATGTTTGATAACAGCATCTGAGAGAGAGGGGTATCAAGCAGAGTACTAACAAAAAGCACACATTATCATTCATATTAACAATAATGCGTTTAATCCATCTCTATCCCACTCAATCCAGGTTAAAAAAAATAAAATAGAAGAGGTGAAGAGTGTTTTTTTCTGGAATCTAAATTATCTGGGATAATCTCTATTAAGGGGGCATGGAATTGCTCACAAAATGAAAGTATAACAAATATTGCTCAGTTAGTGAATTATAAAGTGCTCCCTTGCAATAGAGAAAATTCATAAAGAGGGTGATTAGGGGCACTGGACAGAAATCATAGGAGAGATTAGCTTTACAGCTCTCACGCTATAGAAACCTGACATACTGCTTCTCACAGATGGCATCATCCTTTATTTGGATACTCAGCTATGCTTCAAACTCCATAAGAAAAAGTCAAGTTGGTCCATGTTTTGAAAACTGGATAAGAAATTTGGGTGTGCTCTCATTTATTCTAAAGCTTTTTCCATGATGGCACTAAAGTGGGCTATAAAGAAAACATAAATGCAATTTATGTCCATTACATGTAAAGAGGGATGAGTTCAAATGGAAATCCAGCCATGTATCACCACGTTGCAGAGGAGTAAATGGCATCCATTATGGGACCATGACTTTGTCCAAGGCACTGACACCTTACTGTGCTTGAAAAATCAGTCAACCAAGGTAATTTTTTTTTTTCCGCTGATATCTTCCCATTGACTAAGAAATCTTTTACCCTCACAGTTATGTTCTATTACATTCCTGTAGCAGCAGTTTAGATTAACAGTCCAGGTAATTAATATGGAATCCAAGTAAAAATGCTATTACAAGCACTTGTGACATTCACATTAATATTGGAGGAGTTCATCAAAATTAATGTTATTACGGTAAATACCAAGAAAATTAACTGTGATTGGCTCATTATTTTAAATCATGCTCCCACCTGCAATGGACTCTTCTACATGGCTGTGTGGAATAGGTATGGGGATGATTCAGGACTTGGAACCAGGATGCAACCAGAAAGTGTGACAGCTGTGATCAACATTAGAGAAAGTCTTTCATCATATCTCAGGTGTGCTTTTCTATAAGGCTGATAAGATTTGGAGGCCTCCTTTCCTCACTTTCCTATCCAGTATATATGGGATGTTTTCGAAGAACCTTAACAGATATTTTGTTTTATCAGCAAATAAAAGGAGGTTCCAAGAGAGGAAAAGTCTCTCTTTGTGTGCAGTGCCATAATTGCATTACGAGACAAATTCTACATCAGCCAGCTTTGAATAAAAATTCATGTGGTAATGGTGTTTAAAAAAGAAAATTAAGATAGAGAGGGATTATCACATGGACTGACTTGGCAGAGCCACTTGAAAAGACAGACCTTATATTCAATATTTTGTGTTTTTATCCAGTATACTGCCAATCTGAAAATACAGTCCATCACTATGACAAATACATAGAGAACATCTTTCTGGAGAGAAGTACTATTCCATCTCATTCTTTTTGAATGTCTAACATAGAAAGCTTGTGTCTGCTTGCTTAACAGAAACCTGAGCAAAGAACCTCAGTTTTATCCCCTAGTTAATACATATATATATATTTGTAAATACTGAGGCAAAGAGTTCAGGTGTCCCAAAAGTGAGACACTTAGGAAAGCGAGAGAAGAAAAGGAGTTTCAACTCAGAAAGCATAATAAAATATAAAAGCAGGCAGAAAGAAATCCGTGTTGCAGCAGCAAAACAACTGTGCAGAATCAGGAACACACAGATTTTTATTTAGCAAAATTCTGTTTGTTGTTTTCCAACTCTCATTTTCATGCTGAGTAAGAGATAAACAGTCACCTGAAGTAAACATTTGTAACTGTACTTAACTGGGAAACTTATTTTTGGTATGTTACAGAAATTAAAATGAGAGGATGGTTGGAACTCGATGATCCTCAAGATCTCTTTTGACCCTATCCATTTTGTGTTTCTATGTAGGAAGTCAAACACTTGGTGTAGATAAAAGTAATGTTAATTAAATAGGAAAAACATGTAATTAATGGAGGAAATAACTACCTATATTAAAGACATTGCAGAAATGAGCACTGCAGTGCTTTCTCATCAGGATTGCGGCTTTGTTGTTAAAAGGAAAAAGCCAAAGACTAAGGTACACCCCAACTTTCTGATACCATCATGAACTTCAGTGGAGCTGTTCTGATTTATGCCATTTTGAGACTTCACTGACAAGCTGGGGTGTTGAAAACAGTTAGCATGAACTGAAAATCCGCAGCAGTTTTTTTCAGTGATGTCTGTGTTCTTTCTCAGACAAGAATTTTTCCCTAATGCCCCTGAGGTGTCATTAGTCCTCTCCCCATTGACACTTGCTGAAAAGTGCCTCCAATCTGCATATAAATGATGCAGAAAAGAAAATAATAAAAAGAAATCATAGTCGCTCCTGAATTAACTTTGGGTTTCATTTTAACATTCAGATTTAACAAAATGCCTCTCTTTGTAAGGAAGTTTGCTCTTTTTCTTGTTTTAAATTACATTTTTCCAAAGAGAGAAATGACTTTTCTGCTTCTGTTGAAGTCGAAGCAGAGATGACAAAATGAACTGCCTAGCCTTTTAGAAGGAAACCTTACATTTGAAAATACAATTCTGAATAGAAGCCAGGAATCTGTACACCCTCATTTATCATAGAGCCCATGGAAGTAGCACCATGCACTTCACTCATGTCTGGAGAGAAAGAATGAGCTATCCCAGCAGTGACATTGCTGCAAAATGCAACTAAACAAAGGATATTTTGGAAGTTTATTATCATGGTCCATTTCAAAGACAAATATTTATTCTCTAAAGCCTGGTCTAGAACAAGAGGATCCATGTCAGTCAGGTGGCAGAGGATCCTTCATTTTACCTGTTGCCACAAAGCCTGTTTTGCATCTTTAGTGGAACCAAAAAAACTGACCAAGAAAATCATAAAGGTTAAATATGATCTTCTGCAGTCACTGTTCTGCCAGAAAACATTTAGGGGTACGAAGATGGAAGATTTAAAGTGTGGTAGATGGGGCTATTGTCTGGTGCCGTGGGTAAAACACTAGTTGGATAAAATTCCATGTGGTTGGGCTTGCAGTTGTCTGGGTGTTACAGTGACAACTCCATTTGCCTATGCCACAGTTCCTCCTGTGATAATTATGTTTTTATCAGACACTGCTGAAGGGCTCTGGTTATTTCACTACTGTACATGAAAACTCCTTGGCATCTCCTGAAAGCGTGACTGTCATTTACAAGGCACACAATTCTTGGTGTCAAATTATTGACACCAAGAGATGGACGAGGAGTAGGACTAGGCTGCAGACTTCTGACACAGTGTATCTGTAAGCCTAAGAGCAGAGACTGCATGGATTTTGTGGAAAAAAATCCCAAATACTTAAAACAACTTTTTAGCTTCATCTATTGATCAATTTTTTTTTTTTTTTTTTTTTTAAATTTCAGAAACCATATAACAGGGAAAACAGGAAACTTTCAGTTCTCTATTTTGATAAAAAGCTGCCTTAGCTTCTAATAATCCGGGGGGAAAGGGGAAATAGTGAGCTTCTCTACTATTTCTCTACTATTATTTAACATAGAAAATTGACTTTTGAGGGGAAAAACAAAAGTCTTCATGAAATAACTCCTCAATAAGCTATCTTGTACACCTGTGTACGCAGATGTGTACACACATTTGTAAAAGAGAAAAGGTGAAAATCAGTTTGCAAAAGATAGCTCAGGCGGCCTGGAAGATTATTAATATCAGAAGTCTCTTTAAATGTCGGTATCATGCTAATTGTGATGTTTGCAGCATTGTAAATTATCCTGCTGCATCAAGCCAAATGAAAGATTTACAAGGAAACAGAGACAGGAGAGATGGGACTTGTTCCTTCAAAGAAGCATAAGGATAATATGCTAAATCTTTAAGGTTATTCTGAATGACCTGAACTATTCTGATTTCCAGCAGGTGTATTTGGCCATAAAAATTAGAAAAGTGGGATTGTGACAGTCTTTTCCTTTTACAAAGTCCAAGTTGTTGGTGACCCTAAAGCCGGCTCCTGCGACTCTGCCCTCAGCATCTTCACCAGTGGCTTTGACTCTTCTTGGGTTGAACCCATGAGCAGCAGGTCAGATTTGGCAGAGCTCCCTGCAAAGGCACAAGGATGACCCACTCCAAAAGAACAACATTTTTTTTTGCTGCTCACCATGGGCTTAAAATGCTTATTTTGGGGAGGCGGTCAAGGCAGTCACCTCCTGTCTTGCTGATCCAGTGATCAGCATGATCTGTGTGCGATGGAGGCCAGGCCTTGTGAAAGGCAAACAACTCAGACACAGAGACACAATCCGTGTACCCTGGAAAGCTGTGCCTCTGGAGAACTGCCAGGGTAGGTCAGAATGAGAATCTGCATCCTTGCCCCCAAACTTACCATCATGATTCATTAGAAGGAGAATTGACATTCTGAGGAAAAGACCCTATCACACTTGTGAGCCCAATCAGCAGCAGCACAGCCATTTATGATTTGACTTCACAGAATCATATACAGCAGAAGAAAATAATTACATATACTCTGTCATTTTCAAAGCAAAATATTAGGATAAAATCCAATCTTTATTTCTTCCATCCTCTTCAGGTCCAAAGGTGATGGGGGTGAAGTATCAATTTATCAAAATCCCTCAACTACAGCGCAATTAACTTGAACTGAACAAGAGAGATTTTTCCTGTGATTTTGTATTACAGTCAACCTCACTATGAAAGGAAACAGTGTAAGGAGAATCCACAATGTGATGAAAGTTAATATTTTAGAAGATAATGAGATGTAAATTGCTAGTTGGAACAATACCTACAGGCTCAACTCTTCACACATGGTTTTTTTTAGCCAAAGATAGGGGTATTTTTATGTATTAATAATTTTCAGTTCTTGAGCTCTTTATAAAAGAGATCAGTAGCAAAATGCCTTTGCTTTTCAAAGGAAGAAACTGAACCTAAAGGAGATATGATATGCAGAACTCCTTAGCAGACCAGATACTCATCATAATACCACAGATTTTCTACATTCCCTTTTAAGTTCTGAAGTATGATGGTTCTTACACAATGGGGGTGTTCAGTCTGGAGAGAAAAAGGCTTTGGGGAGACCTTGAAACCCCTTTCAGTACCTGAAGGGGCTCCAAGAGAGCTGGAGAGGAACTCTGGAGAAGGGCCTGGAGTGACAGGGCAAGGAGGAATGGTTTCACACTGAGGGCTAGATGGGATATTGGGAAGAAATTGCTCCCTGTGAGGGGGGTGAGATCTTGGCACAGGTTACCCAGAGAATCCATTTCAAAAATCCTTTTCAATCAATTTTTAAAATGGATTCAGAATAATATTTTTAAGGGTTTTTTGTTGTTGTTTTGGTTGGTTTGTTTTTTTTTTTCCCAGGCAAAGATGAGCAAACACAAAAGTACTGAAGTTAAGCACAACTTTTACAAGGGCTGGAAGAGAACTGCACATTTATCATCCCTTCAGAATTCATATTTATATGAATCGAATACGTATTTGTAGGGTGGTTTAGACAAGGAAAACACCTTGAGGAAAACCAATAAGTGTTTGGGAAGAGTTGGTGGTGGTCCAATACGCAGATGCAAATAAAATGCAGGAAGCAGTCTCTGATGTTTGTAAATTGCTGACTTCAAAGTCCAATCCTTATGGAATTTACTATGTCCTTTGGTCATTTATTCCTGTTTGCGCACTTCATATTTATGTTAAAACAACACATGAGACAACAAATGAGACTACTGTGCCATAAAGTCATTGTAAACCCAGTGAAACCAGAATAATTCTATTTATGGCATTCATCTGGATGATTTACCAGGTATTCCACCCCACACACACCCTTTTACAGAGAAAAATGCAACCATCAGTCAAGTGAGATACATTCTGCTGTAAAAACAGTGAAACCAAACTACTCTGATAAGACCTTGCCCAAAGAAGGAAGTTGGGCACATCTTTCCCAATTAGGCTTCTCAGAACTATCAAAATTTCTTTGCTCACAAAGGCAAATTTGGCTTACCACAGAGAGCTGTTTTGAAGATGTGTGATATATTAATTCCCTTTCAAAAATTAAAATTCAAGGCATGATAGTGCAAGAGGTAAGTTTTGATTTGAGAACATTATCTGTCCTCAGTCTGCGCTATGCATATTTTATACATCTGATTTTAGTCTTACAAGGTCATCAATACACTATCCTTGACCATCAAAATATTGCTTAACACTGCATTCTACTCTTTGAGCATGACATACTTCCCTAAATTTAGCAGTACAACCATGAATCTCAGCAGAATCAGCACAACTCTGTTATCCCAGTGATCCCATTTCAACCTCAAAATCATTCAGAAAACAAATAAACTATCCAAATCAAATCATGCTACACTTTCATATGCACACTCATAGTGTATAGGTCATTTCCTCCAGTTTAAGTCCCAAAAAATACAGATACAGGATGTTTCCATAGCCTGTTGCTGTTTCCACCTCATCTTTCCTCTTTTTTTCAATTCCTTCTCACATCAAAATACATTCATGTTAGGGCTCAACTTGCCTGTTCCTCTCCACCTGCTTTCAGCACTGAAAGCTCACTCACTTTTCATTGATGATAACTGATTTTTGATACCACATCTTAAGAATATTACTTTTTACTTTCTTTTCCAATGTCCCTTGTGCTACGGGACAATCTCATAAAACCTGCAAATAAGTCACTGTGTTTTCTTCTGTCAAATTATCGTTTTAAAAACTGCACTCACATTAAAAAGGTAAATGATGGAGTTATAACTGGGATGGAGTTGTAGCAGGATATCAGTACAGAAATATAAAAGTCATCTTAAATTATCTGCTTTGGAAAACAAATTGAGGAAGACGTGCACACGAATAATGAACTGCAAAAGGTGCAAAATAAGGAACACTTGCATCCTTCTGCAGAAAAGAAACTTGATTTATGTAAGCTATAAATATCAATATGCATGAAGGGTGCTCAGCTGTGGAGATACAGGTATGTATCATTTCACTGTAGTTGCTAAAAATAGAACCAGAATATATCTAATTTTGAACACCACAGTTTAAAAAATAGGGAAAACTGGAGAATCGCTACAAATAAAAAGGGGTTCATCAGAGTTTAAAAACATAGGAAAGGCTGGAATAACTGGGATAAGTAGGGAAGCATTTCATCCTGCAAATGTGCCTAAGAGACTGCTGCAGAGAGGTAAGTTGGAATAGTGTTAACTAGGCATGAGAAAAAACTTCCAGGCAGGAAGTTTTGTTAAGCTCTCAAGAGAGACTGAAGCTTTTGACTGGTTGATTCTCAACCAACAAACATTCCCCTGAATTGATACTGGTGTGTGTAAGGTGATGGGCAAATTGGGATCAGCTCAATTGACTATAACACCATATTTCTGGAGAAGCCCCAAATGGAGGGTGAAGAGTTCATTTAACCAAGGCAAGGGGAAGTCTCTTGGTAATAAGAAGAGCATATTCCCTCAAGTGCCGACATAACAACACTTCATTTTGGGCTCACAACAGGAGAACTGCAGTGGGAGATTCCCTGGCATCTGGGAAGTGCCCAGCACTCACCATACCCTGGAATACGATGCTGCATGTACAGAACTATTTCAGAGGTCTGGCAACTAAAATCTCATCTGCCTTTTATGCTGGAGTGTTTAAATTGTACCTGTTAACCAAAAGTTTGCAGAACACCGAGTTATCACACAACACTCCTGCAGGAGCTGGAATCAAATGTTTCTTTTTCTCCACTAAAACCGAGGAAATTCTCCCAGCATTGAGCAAGGGAGGGAACAGAAGGCCAGATTCAGTAATTAACTACTCACATCTAAAAATATGGCAGAGCTCCAATCTGCATGTTTTCTTGTTTCAGCCCTCTCACATGATTATCTGCTCTGGCATGAATTCTCCATCCAGCATTTGCATCTCCCTGGTAGTACCCAGAGTTAAAGCATCTTCCTCATCTACAGCCAAGGAGGAAACAGCAGTGACCCATCTACTTTCACCTGTTAAATGGTCCTGGGCTAATGCAGGATCTTCTACCTTATATTTGAGGTTTAGGGAAAGAAGAACTTCTGGCTGACAGATCAAACCGTGCTCCAAAATTTTCATGTGATAACAGTGCCTTGCTGCCTGGAGAAAATTAAAGCACCCAGTTATAGCAGCAGCAGGCCCATTGCAGAGTTTAGGGTGTCCACCCACCTAAACTGCCTTTTAGTGTCAGACACAGATTTAGTAACAGGACACACAAATAAATCTTGTAGCTAAAATTTCAAAATTTGGCTGTTTCCTTATAATTTCTAAAAATGGGGGAAAAGAGGCAGTGTTTGCTGAAATAAGTAATTTGCTAATAAATTGTTAACTTTGTGAAAGAATATTCATTTTCCTTACTGCTCCAGATACTGTGCTGGTAGGAAAACTAACAGAGATATACAGAAAATAAAAAGTCCCCAAAGGTTATTATGTCCTGAAGTGTGATTGAAAGACAGAAAAACTCCTATAGCCATTACCCACTTCAGGTTAAAGTTCTGGTGACTATTATGACCTTTTAAAAAAGTTTTTAAGTACTTTAGGGTGATCTTTAAAGGTCCACATATCTCTGTCTTCTCTAACTCCTTGCTTGCCTGGGTGCATGGGTCAGTGCTAAGTTTGGACTCAATGAGCAGTGACCTCTCTTCTCATCTCTGCTGACACCCTGCATGTAATTTCCTTGACTTCCTGCCTGGAACATGTTCTTGGTGATATTTACTCCTGTTTGGTTTGGTACAGAGAGTCAGCAGCAGGGCTGATACAGGGATTTACTGTGGACTTAAGAACATGAGATCACACTGAGCTGTGGCCCTGAGATGCTGATCCTTTCCTTCTCTCCCCTTCCCCTGTCCAGTCACTTGGGGTCTCGAGAGGAGGGTAGGTCAGAAGCTGGAGGCCATGTCTAGACACATTTTCTTATGTTTTTTGTTCTTTTTTTGTTGTTGTTGTTGTTCTTTTTTTTTTTTTTTTCCCCAGAAGCTATCTTTTGGATATTTCTTCTGATAATACTTGTTTTCCCATCCATGTGAAGAGCACTTTGACCTCAGCTGTAGCCTGCTGACACAAATCAGACATCGAAACAGAGCCCAGCCCCTTGCTGCTGCCATGGAGCCTCTCTGCCTGCATCCATCCATCATCTGCCCATCTCCAGCTCAGAACAGCCAGAGCTGCTGCTATCCTCTGCTTCTGCCTGTGGCTGTATTTCTGCAGGCTGTGATCATCTTGGATCACGCACATGCAGAGGTCAGGAGGCAGAGCAGCAAATCCTCCCAAAGCCCAGGGGTGTTGCAGGTGTCAGCAGTGACAAGCCACTAGACTACAGGACGGCCCCAGTGTCTCAGCAGGATGCAGAGAACAGCTGTACTGCCAATATGTCTCTGATGAGAGTAAAAAAGCCATTTTTTGCTGCTACTAAATATTGCAAACCCCACATGCTTACTTTCCAAAGAGCTATGGAAGATCTGGAGCACAAATCTGATGAGGAGTGGCTGAGAGAGCTGGGGATGCTTAGCCTGGAGAAAAGGAGGTTTAGGGGGGACCTTATCGCTCTCTACAACTCCCAGAGAGAAGGTTTCAGATAGGTGGGGTTCAGTTTCTTCTCCCAGGTAACAAATGCCTTCTGTGCCTCTGTTACCCTGAGTGCTGTCCCAGGGACAAAACATGCCTGAAAGGGGAAACTGGATTTACATAAGCATGGAGAAAATTAAACTTTTTGGCTCAAATGCTTAAAAATGGTAAATTGTTGATTTTTCTAGATTATTAACAGACAGAGGCACTCACAGCTTAGCCTATGCTGCTCAGCTGACCCTGCTGTCACCCAAAGTTTGCCAAGGGCAGGCAATGTGCTTAAAGGTAGGTGTCTGACACAAATCTGATGTGGTCATGAATATCCTGGACCAAAGAGCATGCATTTAGCCCCAAACAGCAGTGCTGGCATTCAGCTCCACCTGCACACATATACAGAGATGTCTTTTAAAGACTATTATCCCATAATTTTCTGAAATTAATTTCTAAAGGATTCATTTTACTGGTGATATGCAGTATAAGGCAAGCACCCATGAAGGCTCATCATAATTCTTCCTATCAAATCTGTGAAACAGCCCGAGGAAGAAGTGTGAAACAAGATAAGAAACAGAACTTGCCAATGTTTGAGATCAGACACACAAACATCATTCTACCATTGCATTTTAGTGGTTTAATTCACCACAGAAAAAAAATACTATGAAGGGGGAGATAAATATCAGAAGCTGAACTTATTGGAAATAATTATGGAAGGCAGCAATGTATACATACATACACACTATATATATGTGCATGTGTTTTTAGACCTATATACACACATGAAAAGGTTACTTGGGAAGTTGTCCCTCTCATTCAGCCCCTGCTCTCCCTGTAACCTATTGATTTTGCATCAACATGAAGTGGGGCAAAACACTCAAACTTGTTCCAGCTTGGGAATAATTTAGGTAGCCTCATTGCTGGGGGAGTAGCAAGAACTGCATTTCAAATTATCCTCAGTGGCAAACCCCTGCATTAAAGTTATCACACAGGGACTTGAACTAAACAAGGAAAATTAAGAGAAAAAGCAGTAAATCTTCTTTATATGAAGGGCTTACACAATGTTCAATGTTGTACACAACATTTTAATGAGAAAAATCATGTTCCTTTTTTAAAGCAGCCACACAAATATTCAAGCAAGTAAGAAAATTACTTTCCCAGCTCTGGGATTACTTTCTGATAAACAAAGATCCCTGAAAATGTTGAAGTCCCCTTTTCTGCCTGTGGAATTTGGGCAAAGAATCTCAGGGCCAAACAACTCACAGATATCAGAATAGCTCTGCTGACTCTAAGAGTTTTATTTTCACCATCTGAAACTGTAATAGGAAAAAAAAACCTTTATACAGTGAATACTGGCAGCAGATGACTGGGTGTGCAGGTGTGAGAAGGTGGATGACCAAGACTGACTGTTCCTCTGCTTTAGTCTACTGTTCTGCATGCTGAGTGTTTAGGTTAGGAAAATAGAGGGCTTAGGGGATTGGGAAAAAGGAGACTCCAAAAAAGGGGTTCCCAACAGGAAGTGGTTTCCAAATGAGGAGTGAGGCCAGAAAGAAGAAAGCAAAGATCCTGCTGGGGAAAAGATGTCAGATATGGGAACATCATGGAGATCAAGAGGATAAATGCTGAGGGGCAGCCAGTGGCTGGGGCTGGTAATACCACCTCCCATTAGGAGGAAGTTGAGACCTCATGAATGCAGTGCTGGGGAACAATGAGTGTATGTGCGAAATAATCAAATAAGTTCTAATTTTAAAAGCTCTGATATGATTTGTTCTTAAGGAAATGCCAGTATCTAGATTAACAGTGGCTGGTGGCTTACTCTGTCTCATCCTTGTCAAAGACCACATTCTAATCAGTCTTTACAATTTTATTGTCCCTTATATTGCTTAGATAACTTTTTTTCCCTCCAGAGCATCCCACTACCTGTGAAAAGGATGAGCTTAACTGATAACACAGCTCACAGCACAATATTGAGCTACACAGTCAATCAGGAACACACCAGTTAAGTCTTTTTCTTTCCTTATGTGTCCTCTTTGGGTGGTTTCACACTGATACAATTCACTGAAAATCAAAATAAGTACATCCTTACACAGGGAAAATTGCATTTGAAGGTTTTCCAGAGACTCAGTGGTGACCAGCACTGATAGATTACTTTATCAGCCTTGAAAGAAATATTCAGCACTGTTTTGGCAGCTTTGTCATTCAAGTGGCAGGAAGAATTCAGTTTTCCATTCAGCAGGTGCTAATGCAGTCATATCAAATCCTAAGCATGGGAGAAAATGATCTGTATGTACAGACACATGCACGTTGCTCCCAATCTTCCCCCCACCTCTTCAAGGCTCAGCAGCAGAAGGGATGTGACCTGAGATGTCACAGCCAAGTTGTTATTTCATGCCCTGTAAACATGTGCCAGATGATTGCATCTTTCCCTCGGGCAGAAGGATGGATGGGAAATATTGGGTCCTTGCTTGCTAACAAACCTTGGGACTGAGTGAGTTTCTCTCTTCAAGTGCCAAATCTGCTGCTTTGTAGTTTTTGTGAGGCTTTTCACAGCTTTCTTTCAGTACTGCTGAAGATGTGTCTTTAGACTCAGAATGTTGCCACTGCTGGGAAGAGCTCAAATCTCTTTAGGAGGGACAAAAACCAAACCGAGCAGGACTTACCAGAAAAAATGGCACTTAAATAGGGAACATCTGTTCTTTTCAGGCTTAGCCCTTTATTTGTCAATAAAATTGCATCTTTTTGGAAAAGAAAAAGGTTTCATTACAGATAAATGGATGCCCTTTTGAATGAGATACCAGCACATTCTTATTACATGAGCCCCAACCATTTGGGAGTTTGGGTCATGAGTGGTGAAATGTATAAACACTTTTGAAAGCCCCTTTGAAATTCCCTCACTTTGGCTCCAATTCTGAGGGAATGTTGTTGTTTTTGTGTGATTATTTTAAGGTGAACTAACAGAAGTTTTAGCTTTCTTCAGTCTGTAGGGTTGCAGCTGAACCATCCAAGCAGTGAGAAGCGGAGGATCCATCTGAGTGGCCAAAGGAGAACAGGAGAAATTAGTGCCTTCCCAAAAGAAAGTTCTTTCCTGTGAGCCAGGGAAAAAGTCTTTTAGCTGCAGAGGAGGAATAAAGAAAGACATTTCTAAAAAACTGAAAAGAAATAAGTTGGAAAAGCCTGATTTCCTACAGTAAACTGAAGTAATCTCTGCTTACCTATATCAGCTGTGGGGCTGGATCCTGAGATCAGTTATCTGGTAGCCTCAGAGTTTCTGATAATAATTCAGTATTGATCACAGAAATAACAGGACAAAGGAGCCCTCCAGCTGAGAGACACAGAGCAGTGCTCAAGCTTAAGCATTGCTATTTCTCATGGAGTTTTGATAGGCTGTAAAAAACTCCCTCATTACCTTTTCTTGTTGACTTATTTCTGAAGGCCCCACTCCGCACACACTCTGTGCATTCATGCTGCTTCTCCTGCTGAAGATACTAACCCAAGAGAAATTGGGTCCATGCAACTTTGAAAGACCCTTCTCAGTTGGGTGACAGAGATTCAAGCAAGGCCAGAAATCAATAGAGTTGAAGAAATAAAAACTCGAGGTTCATATACCTGCTATCATGATTTGTCTACTCAAGTGTATCTCTTCTACAGATGACCCCAACCCAGTTACCTTCATACACTCCTGGAAAGGCTGTCCAAATGCAGGACAAGCTGGAGGTCAGTTTTCCTACCCTCTTTATCTTGTATGCGTAATTTATATTTTTGTCATTTGTGCATGCTTCTAAAATGGTCCATAGAAGTATTTTGAAATGCTTGACTTTATTTCATCTAGAATTAAATCTCTTTTATCCAAAATGTCTGTACTAGAACAGACTGCTTGTGCATGTGATTAAAATATTCCAAATTTTCATTGAGCTGGTCAGCTATGACAATCAATTATTATAATAATTTTTATTATTCTACATGCTCAAACATAGATATCGAAGCTTTAGGCTAATCTGAAATCTGAAATCTGAAAATATACACCATTTCTACATTAGTGAAATGTTAATACTGCTTTTTTTTTTTTAATAAGAGTTTTTAATTAAATTTTTTTTTTAAATCCATTATAATGTTGAGGGAAAAGGAAACAATTCAATAAAATGTTATTTATATCTGAAATATATAAAGATGTACCGCTACTTTTAAAATCAAATTCCAGCAAAATATGCATTTTAGGAAAGATTACATCTTCTGAATTTTTTAATATGTCTCTGATCTGTATTGCTCTTTCACCTTCCTGAAGAGGAATGGTTTCTGAATTTCTGATTGTATTTTACCACAACAGTCAGGAATAATATAATCTAGTATGTTGTTTCTAAGACGATTTCCATACAGAGCAAATGATTTTTGCAGCAGGGGATATTCAACAACATAGAAAACCTTAACACAATAAGGAGATATGGGCATATTCTCCAAAAATATATATTAGTATGCCTCTACTGAATAAAAAAGAGCTATGTCATTTTATATCAGGAAAGAAGGTGTGTGATACAGAGTCAAGTTGGTTAAATAACTATTTTCTTGAATAATTTGCTGTATCTTAAGAAAATTAATAAATTAATTCTTTATGAATACCTTTTCAGTATGACTCTTAAATAAAATATTTATGAAAGGTCTAAGAGACGCTTGTCATGTTCTGATCGGATAGAGCAGAGAGTGATCTGACACTGTGAGCCAGGCAGTAACACTCCCAACACAATCTGTGTTTGCCTCCTGAGGTGGCAAACATCTCTAGCAGAGCTCTGGTGTAGTGATGGGAGAAGCTTTTGTTTTAGCAGCCAAACTGTGACAGAGGGCAGTAGGCACAAACTTAATTCTGTCACATCTCCTACTTGCTGTTTAGAAGGGCTTAGCAGAGTATACAGGGTGTGATGTGCTAAAGCATTTCACTAAAATTCAAAGATGATTTAGACATGTTTCTATTCTAGAGTTTTAACCTCTGAAGCATAAATACAGCAGAAAAGCAACATTCATTTCATATGCAGATGATAAGGACAGGTAGCAAGGAGCAGCTTGCAGTCAGTGTTATAAACACCCAGAGATTTAACTGTCAGGGACTGTGGCTAGCACCACTCTTATGGACCAACAAGATGCAGCCCACTTGATTGATTTATATTGTGCTAAACAGTGCATTACTTACAGTCTGTGAAGGTCTGGAAAGTCCTGCCACAATGTCAGAGGAACTTGGTTAGACAAATGGCCTTGTTATTTGTTATTGGCTTTCAAAAAGCTAAAATATGCATCTACTGCACAAGACAGACAGCTGTTCAATCCTTTTGATCATCAAGTAGACTCTGTTTCATTTTTATTTCTTATAGATGCAAAAAGATCAATCCAGAGCTGAATGAACTTACGGGGCACATACGTTACTGTGGTACCTATACCTGAAATCATATAAGAAAATGCTCTAAACACCAGAGTGTTATTGATATCCTTAGGGCAAGCTCTGAAAGACATCTGGGGTGAAACTTGGCATTAAACCCATGATGGAGCAACTCAGCTTCTATATATTAAAGTTCTTTCTTTCTTTACCTCTTTTGATTTCAGGCATGAATCCCAGGCTAACTCTGCAGCTACTATAGCACTTTTCAATATGAAGTTTACATGAAATCTGTCCTTTTTTTTAACCAAAAAAAAAAAAAAAAAAAAAAAAAAAACCCCCTTTTATCGGAANGTGCTATACATGAAAATAAGTCTTCTTTAACAGAAAAAAGGAAGAATATTCAAAAAGAATATCTCTCTCTGATAAAAATAAATGCTACAAAACTTTAGGGCAGGATCTAAGCTTTGTGCAGATGAGTGTTCAGACAGATAAGAAGTCTGTGAAAAAACAAGTTCAACCAGGGAATTCCCTTTGACTTGGTATTGATAGTACTATTGTCAGAAAAACAAGAAATAATGAAAAGTCAAAAGCACAGAGTTAAGAAGCACATTCCCCTAAGCTAGAAGTCTGCTTCCTTTTAAACCTCTTTAAATAGTCTCTGAAACCCAAATATTATTTGAATTCTAAACAAACTACTAGCTAAATAGAAACACTCAAACTCCCTCTTGCAGCAAAGGAGTGGGATGAAGTTGGACATGGAATCTTGGCCAGGGCCAGAAGGCAGTTAAGAAAAAAACATCAGATTTAACCCACAGAGGTCAAATCTCATGGTCAATTGAGTCCTCTGGTTCTGCCTCTTTAAAGCATTTTCAGCTGGTGAGATCAGGCCAAGAAATGCCTTTCACTGTTATCTTTGTCTTCAACTTACAGAAGCCCTGAGAGTAAAGAGGTGAAATTTTAACTGTGCTTTCTGAAATGGGGAATTTGAAGAAAGATCAATAGTATTACCAAGAATAAAGAGTTTTAAAAGCAGATGGTTCTATAAGAAAGAGAAAAAAAACCCTACAATTGTGACAGGAGTTGAACACAGACTGGGTTTGTATCAGGTGAGAAAAACCTCAGAAAATTTTGACATTTTCCATGAAGGAGAGCTCTACCCAATGGCCAAGAAGAGCAAGAATGGATTGTGTGGTCTTCAAAAATATTTAATTCAAAAAAACCACAAAGTCTTTGTGTCTTTATTGCTATTTTAAATATAAGATGTTTATCTACAGGAAAAAACCAGCAAAGTAGTCAAATGGTAGCTTCCAAATGAATAAATAAAGCTTTAGAAATTTTAAGAAGAGAAGATGTCACCTTCTTAGAATCATGCTCTTTCCTCTTTAGAGTGGAAATTAAAATTATTCAAAGTACCTCAATTTCTGTGGTATAAATATATATTCCCCCAGATTCATTGTGGCCCCATCACATTTCCTATGAGTATCTTTATGAGTAATGCACATTAGATCCAGAAGTTGTCATATACATTGACAGCTTCCAGAAGTGCTATCTATAAAGAAGATAAAGAATATTTAACTATTTTTGGAAGGCACTGGGTGCAGCTCTATTTCTGTAACTTAGTTTATATCCATGTCACTGGTACTGATGCTAAACCAGAATATAACTATATGCATAACGAGAAACATGTAAGAATACTGAAAAATATTAATAAATATTTTAATTTTGCACTGTGAGTGAGAATTAGAGCATCCTTTTTACAAGCCCAGCATATTGCAGTGTCTGATTCCCAGGAAAAACTTTAATCACAAGTAAAATATAGCTAACACAGAATGAGAAAGTAGTATACAATCTCAATAAAAGAGGAGCTATTAAGGGTAAGACTGCCTAATTGCTCCAAAGAGTTTGTAATTCAGTGGCATGGTCTAATTTTGTCAGTGGCACATGTATTTGAGTGGAAGACACGTTCTTTGTGTCTTCATTGTTAATAGTGAAAGGATTTTAGAACTATTAACATGTTCCTTGCTATCCATCAGGCCCAGCTCAAGTCTCTATCACTAGTTCTTCCAAGGAGCTAAAGACAGCTTTATAGAACAGATTGGTTCCCTTTCATTTCAGTGAGACTAAGAGAAAACAAGAAAACAAGAAATTCATTGCAGGGTAATTTAAGAGTCCAATACTTTTTTTTTTTTT
>VWZN01014418.1:558722-581232 GCA_013396955.1 Regulus satrapa | reverse complement strand
TTTTTTTTTTTTTTTTTTCCTGGAAAACTGCCTACTTCTGCATAGGCTTTAGGAGACCAGATTAGTTTCATTGCATTCTCACGCACTGGGCAGTAGGAATCAACTGAAGGCCATAAGATAAAACAATAATTAAATGTATTTTGAGAAGATTATCAGAAAGAAATTCATAGGAAAATGAATTAATTAATTTCATATGATACAGAGATATGAAATGATACAGAGTGTATCGTGCTGCACCCTGGGAGAACAGACTAAAGTGAGGGCAAAAATAAGATGAAATTACATTCCCCTTAGGCCCACTCCATTTCAACAGACACTGAGCAGCAAAAAGGCCCTGAGGTATAAATTAGAGCAACAGCTGTTCTTAGCTTGCAACACCTCATGTTCAGCTGCCTGCAGACTCTGTGAAACTCAAGACATCTGAATAACTATTGCAGAAATGTTTGAATTTTTTTTTCTGGGTAATGCAAATCCCAGAAATCAATCTAAATCAATCCCTTTTGGGGATCCCAAATCCCAGTCAATCTCTTTTGGGTGCAAACCCTGTGCCACTGAGCATCACTAGTTAGACACTTCACCCCTGTTCTCGGCTGTCTAGGTGAAGCCACCTTGCCCTGCTCAGCAAGGAAAGGGATTACTTTTGTAAATTGTTCTCCTAATGACTGTATCCCCAGGACAGAGGTAAATGTCTCTCTCCTAACAATAACAATTCAATGAGAGATGTGGACAGAGTGCAAGCCTGCTTTAGCTTCCTTGAGGGAGGAGAATCGACTGGTTTTGTATCAATAACCAACATTATGGGAGGCCACGATCACAAGCATCAGATAACACTGAAATTAAGTAGCACAGTTGCCACTCTTTATCTCTCTTGGTTTGCTTCTGATCAGTCACACAAAGATTATTAGGGAAAGTCACAGGCTTGCTTAAGCAAAGATCAGGAAACAGAGTTTAAATTTCTGCATTTTCCAACATCAAAGCAGTTCTGTGCCTTGTTTACCTAAACACAACCTGCCAGATGTGGGATGTTCTGACACCTAGATATATTGTCCTGTGGAAAACAGCCACCCCCTCAGGCTTGCCTTTCCTACTTTATTGCAGCTCTTTTGCATATTCACTTCCTAAGCATCTCTTGACCACATTAGGATATAACTCTTGCTGGCTACCCAGATGACTTTTGCTATGCTTAGCTCAGCACTTATCCTGCTTGGTCAACTGGTTAGTACAGCTTGACTTCAGAGATCTCTGTACTCCATGATAAAACAACCCAAACTTTCTAACTGAGCAAAAACACTGTGGCTTTGTTTTCCTTTTAAAAACCATCAGGTCCTCACTATAGGCTGTCGAGCTAATAGTGCAGCTTCTGACCCACATCATCTAACCCACAATGTAATCTGCTTATATCAAGCAAATAATACAGGTATAAACTTTATCTGCTCTTGCTTTTTGCTAAGCAAAAACAGCTTGGGAAGATCTACAGGACCTTAGCTCTTGCCCCATTGTGGTGTAATCCACACTTTGATGAATGCTTTGAAAGATGCATGTAAGGAAATCTCTGTGCATCTTCCCTGGGATGTTACGGATGATTTGGAGCAATCCATCATATTGCCAAGGTTATATAGGCCTGTCAACAGCAATCCCTTCAGGAATGGTTTCTCATCAGGATAGACCATCTTTTTGGATTTTTCCTTACTGTAATATCTCAGGAAATCTCTGTTCAGGTCTTAAGACAAAGGAGACAAGAGAAAGGAAATTCTCTCCCTTTGAAACCTCAGAAGGCTCAAACCGTATCTGGTTTGAGACCATGCGGCCTAGCGAAGCTGAGAACATGTGGCTAAAAACAACTTAACTCACATTTGCAACAGCAAGAAGATTTTCTTTCTGGTTTGTAGTTATTTATTTAGGATGGGATACTGTTGGGATAGTGCGTCCTGAGCAAAAATGCAAGCAGAGAGAAGAGAAATATCAGATCTAGAATGACAGCAAATGATGAATTTCAGAATCAGCAGTAACTCAGTGGAAGACACATATCTATCATCCCTGAAGGGAGATTACAGCACTGAGCTCCCCTGAAGTTCAAAACTGGAGCAGAAAGGATGCATTGCAGCTTTAATTATGCTATTAATATTTCTTTTCAGGGGAATTACCATCCATTCTCAGGTACACACAAAAATGGTAAAATCAAGGTATATTTAGGGAGTGGAATGGTTTTAATACTGGGTGGCAGAGCTCTTACAGTCTATAATTTTATTCTGAATAATAGAAATTGTTCCCAAGGGACACTTTCCCAACATGTGAGAAGTATAATATTAATTGCTTCTCCCCAGTTCTAACTTTCAGGATACTCTTGAGAAAAGAAAGCAACCAGGATCACTATTTTATACTGGCAAAAAGTTAAAAGTACCTGATTTAGTTTCTGGTTGCTCTCTAAATTACCACCATTAGCAGAAGCTATTACTATCTGTGCTGATTCTCCAAGCTTTATTCTTCCTAAAGCCTGAGGCTTTATCAATATATTGTGCAAAACCATATGTACAGAATCCAGACACCTTAATCTCATGCATGTGCCAATTCATCCATATGTGCACAAATTACACCTGAGCAGACACAAAAGTCATTGATAAAAGAATAGCACAGGTAATGTGATCAGACCGTGACATCTTGAAGTAAATGAAAAAAAATCAGGGGAAAAGCAAGCATGCCACTAAATGAGTAGTCTCTCCATGTCTTGAGGCCTTTAAAATCTCAGAGTGTTCTTAGACACAAAATATTGTTTCCTATACTCCTTGCTTTCTCCATCTGTCTTAAAAGCTCTGTATGGATGAAAATCACATTATTTTAAGAGAGGGAGACAGGCCAGAGGGGGCTTGTAGCTGCTTTATTGGGCTCTGCTCTTTGAAAGACCTTTTTCATGAGACTCTGTGCCCCTTGAAAGTAGAACAGAGATGAACATCCTTTTCCTCTTCCTCTGTCCATATTCTTCTGAGGCACTTCAGCTGAGTGCTTGACCCTGGCTGGCTTCTAGGAGACTCCCCCCACTGTCACTCAGGACATGTCTGCAGGTCCTGCTACAACAGCTCTGCTGTATTGTTCCTACTGCACTTTTATGAAGTAAATAAATGCTAATCCATGAGCAAAGAACCAAGGGGCAGTGGGAATACTTGCACTAGAGTTAGAAGTTTAACTACTTGTCTGGCACCCATTTTCTGCTTCTCAGCTATTTCCAGTCCTGACATTGTCCTTCTCTAGCTGGTTAACTCTGCCTGATCCCTGCTGCTCCTGGGGGCACAGGGAAGCTGCCAGGAGCAGTGTGCACCAGTGCTGTAACACATTATCTTCCCTTGGCTGAGCAGCAGACCTTGGCCTCATCTCTATTTGCAGCATCTTTGAGATAGCACCTCTTCTCAAGTGCCTGGAAACCAAAAAAAGTGCCTCAGATGAGGTACTCTGGCTCAGATTCTTAAGGAGTTGGATGTAATCCTTTCTTATTGATTTTCATTTGCAACTGGGTGCCTCTGCACTTGTAAGGATCTGGGTTTCCACAGCATAATGAGTCCTCACAGAAAACCAACCTTTCTTCATCACAAATAAGGCAGCACTAATCTTTCCATCACCTGTTTGTATCAATGCACAGAGCCAGAAATTAGATATTCTGGGGGATTTTTTTCTATCTAAAAAGAGACAGTTTTCATCTATCTATCTTTCTCTTTTTTTCTTTTTTCTTTTTTTTTTTTTTTTTAGGAACTTTTAAGTATGCAAATGAATACATATGCATATATAAACACGTGTGCACATCTACAGGCATATGCAAATACCCAATCCCTTAGCATTGATGCACACATCCTTTTCTCAATTGCAATAATGTTAAACAGAATCCCTCCAGGGCTTTTCTCACCACTCCTTTTTACACGTTTGACAGTTTTCAAGGGAATTAGTCTTAGTGCTTTATTAGGTGTGCGTTCTAAATAATTAAATTTGACAATTATGTGGGAGAAATCTCAAGCAAAAAGAAATGAAATCTCTGAATTCAAGAAAAAAAATAGTGGGAAGGTTTTGTTGGTTTTTTTTTCTTTCTCAGCTACTCTATCACTCCCTTAGACTGTATCTCCTTTCCCATTAATTGCTCATCATGTTGATATGCAAAATATCAACTCAGCAGGTACATTTCATTTCTTGAAACATTATTTGAGAACAACTTTATTAAAGATTCAAAATGCCAATACAAGATGACACAGTGCATAGCAGCTTGTAACTTGGAAAGCTTTACAGAATTAAACAACACTCAGCAGCAGGCAGGATGCAGTGTGAATTACAGGAGTGGTGCTAAGCTGGTTTGTGGAGAATAAAATAAAAGTGTTCAGATGCATGGTCAGTAATGAAGACAGGCAAGAGTAGGGATACACAGATAATAGAGAAGAAACTGTTTGGTGAGAAGCAGCGAAGGGACAGAGAGAGGGAAATAAAACTTCCTTCATGTTACAGAATGGATTGTGAGATTCATGGCAAAGTGATACCAGGAAAGGTGAGGGAGTTCTGCTGCGGTAGGGTTTTCTGTCTGACTGAAATATGTTGTGAAAGGTGAAGAATATTCCTTTTAGATTTGGGTGTTGGCATCTACTGCAACGACTCCCAGCTCTGCGTTTGAGGGCCAGAGTTCAGAACACTCTGACAGGTCCTGGAAAGGACCTGGCCCCCACAAATCACAAAACCTTCCCTCAGTCAAAGCTCTTGGGAAAGTTCATTGCATAATGCAAAAAGATGTGCACACCAGCAACTGAGCATAGAAAACACGTGAACAATAGCTGGAGAGAAATGTAATGTATAGTATTACTTGTAAAGAAAATATAGCTGGAGCCAGAACTGAGTACTGGGCAAACATTTGCAAATAAGACATTGAAACACACTGAGAACAAATTTGTACAAAGCATTAGTAAGCCAAGCTAAAACTTTATCCCCATATCAGTTTGAGTTTTTTAAATGGCCTTTTTAAAAAATAGGGATCTCCACATTTAATTGCCAATTAAGGATTTCTCAAGTTTTTGTTTACTGTAGAAAAACATTTTTCAAAGGATGATCAGCAAAACAAACCTGACTAATACCACTTGATGACCTTTTGAAAATAACCCTTGTGAAGTGTCTTTAAAGTCTCTTAAAGAAAGTACAAAACTTTGAAAAATACTGAATAAAATATTTCTGCTTTCTTCCAGAAACAGGAATAATCCACAGTTGGCATTTTACAGTAGTCATGCTATTGGCATTTGTACTTTCCTTTTCTACCAGTGAGGATCCCTCTCTGCCCCTTGTTGCTTCTAGGAGAGGTGTTGGCACTTCTCTAGAATCAAAAAAGTATCAGCATATTTTCAATGGTAAATAGTCCAGTTTTTCACTCACAGGAAAGCAGAAATGAGCCATCACACACCCTTACCTAAGTCAGAAATATAAATGGACAAAATGGTTCATCAATCTGTTTTCTAAGAAGTATTCCATAAGGACACCTGGATGAACCCAGGTAGTCTGCAAATTTTGGACCGAATTCATAATGAAACATCTAACTTGACAAAAGTTTCTAATAAACGTATGAGTATGCAAAACCCTTTCCTGTACTCCTTTTAATTCATTGTTAGATGAAAAGGTAACAAAATTACATGGGAGAACATACTCTCCACTAATCAATGCTATTAACAGAGATGAGAAATAAGAGAAGGCTCAGGAGAGAATTTTGTGATGGTTTTCAATCTTTTTTGGAGACCTAAGGCATATTCTTAGAGAGGTAAGTTGTATTCAAACAAATCCATCTTTATGTCAGGAAAACCCCCAATCAGGGAACTTCAGAATTTCATTGTGCTTAGGAAAAGTTAGGAGAAATTTCAGCTTCTGTTGGAATCAGTGCAACCAGTGCAATGTGCCAACATCTCTTAAAGATCTGGATCTTTGTTTGAAAAATGGTGAATCCATCTCTGATCTCTTTCACACAGTCCCATGGATATGACTAAGACATCCATAGCTGCAAGTTATTTGCTCCTGTCTTCCTCA
Organism: Regulus satrapa; assembly: GCA_013396955.1. Lineage (NCBI taxonomy): Eukaryota > Metazoa > Chordata > Aves > Passeriformes > Regulidae > Regulus > Regulus satrapa. The sequence continues at coordinate 575,202 of VWZN01014418.1, read as the reverse complement.
ACGTGCAGAAGATTCTCTGGGGTATATTCACAGAAGAAAATCCCAGGAGAGGTGGCCAGGACACAAATTGAAGAGATTTCTACATTGCACTCCTGCAGCTCTGGGACCATGAAAATCCTGAAATAGCAACTCCTGGTCACTGACTGATAGTTTGCTGTCTGCCTGCAGCTAGCTGAGTGGGATGATTGTCCTGGGATATAAAATTACCTGAAGAAATATCTGTTTTTATGGCTGGGTTGGGTGCAAGGGACAGCTGGAGGAATTATCTTTAACAAGAGAGCAGCCAGCAGCCATCATGTAGCTGTATTCCTGCCCCCAACCACAGCAAACTCTCGAATTGACAAGCAAATACCAAAAAAGTTTAGCATCACTTCTCTTCCTTTCCAGACTCAGACCCATCACTGCCTGCCCAGCACAAAGGGGTTATTTTCTGGAAAAAAAAGGGAAAAGTTAATTACACAATCCCTCCTGTTCTCTTCTGGACTATACTAGTGCAGTCTAGACTTGCAATTTAGAAAGCTGTTTATAGGCAGCTGCTTGGCAAAGAACAGACATCTTTCTTGTAGCCCAATACATTTAAATATTTAAAGGCCAGCTGCACAGAGCAATGTCCCACAACACTGTCACTGGGACACGGTGACTCATCCACAGCCGGAGGAATAGGAATTGAACTTTCTGCCACAAGATGGGGCTCTGGCTGACCTCCTTCCCCGTATATACCCTATTTTATGCTTTGCTTACTGCCCTGCATGAAAAATCATTGTTTCCTTGGTTATGATCCGTGTCTTTTTTTCCTCCTTCTTTTGCTGTATTGGAAAACATTCATTTTTCATGGCAAGCAACTTTTCTGTCTTGCCCCCAAACAAACATTGTAAACTGACAAAACCTCTAGGATCCCCTTGGCTGAGACAGATGAGTTGTACTTACAGAATTAAAGCAAAACCTTTATTGCAGAGGGAAACAATGCTATAACCAGGCCATCTGTTTCATAGTCTTCTAAAATGGAGAGCATTCCTACAGGTTTTCTGCTTATTATTATTTCAGCATTTTGCTCCTAACAAGCAATCAGTGACCAGATTCTGACATTTGGTGTTCACTGGAGAAACAGGAACAGGCTGAAGTTCACAAAGCTGTGCTGAATTTTTATGCAGGAATTCATGGCAACCTCTTTTTATAGCAAAGAAATTATTAGTGCTGTGGTTGTGTCTGGGGGCTTTCCTCGGCCCTTCACAATGGCTGGTATTTAACATACACGTATAAAGGGAGCTGGCTCAGGCAGAGTCACCCTGCTCCTTTTCCTCATGGGAGGAAGGGAATGCCTTTGAATAGGATTGCTGGTTTCTATCCACCGGGGGCCAAATGGATTTTACAGAGTTCCATCATTTACTGGTGTGTGGAGATGGCCAGACCAGAGCTGCCCACCAGCCTCTGTCCATATATTGCTGCAAACCAAGGCACCACAACCACAACAGGAGGTGATCACCCTGACTCTGCACTCAGGGAAGGACTTTCTGCCTCCCTTCCAGGTAATGGGATCTCTGGATTGCACTTGTGAGGATGAACACGCGTGGCTCTGGCACGGCAGAGTGATCAGCTCTCAGTGCAGGGAAGCGCCCTGCAGGGACTTTCCTGTCCAGGTGCCCAGGAATGTATTTCCTCCACAGGAAGCAGACTTGGTTCCTGCTGAGAGACTAACTTTAATTCTTGACTTAGCTATAGGAAGGTGATATGGTTTCTCAGAGCAGTTGTGAGCCTGGTAGACCTTTAGAATGATTTTTCAGACCACCAGCAGCCTGAGAATCATTGGTCAATGCATGTTATCCTTACTGTAAAATTTAGAGGCCTCGGTATAAGCCCCAATTTCATTTCTTTGTTTTCTTATAATTTTTTTTATTTCTGCTTCTTCTGCTGTTGCATATTTTTACTTTTTCTTAGTAGGTACAGAATGCTACTCATGTTTTAATACCACTGAAACACCAGAAGAAAAGGTATTTGCACATTACTAAATTTCATTAAAATATAAAACAGCCTTCAGCACATTTAAAACTTGGAACTAAAATATATTTATTGGATCAAGGCCAGTCCTCTGTGACCTGAGGTTGCTTCCTCATACAAGCTCATTATAAACTTGTCAAGGCTACTTTAAATAAGTTAGAATTTTCTCCCCCACCCTAGTCCAATTGAAACATTGCTGGGATTTGCTGATAAAGGAATCTTCTCATTTTAAAGTTAAAATTTCTTCATAGCCCTGAGAAGAGGGATTTTATGTGCTATTCTTTGCAGAACAGGCTGAAGAAGAATATCAGAAGCTTTCCTTGACTTTTTTTTTTCTTTTTAACAAAAGGACTAGGAAGTAATGAAAAGTGATTAGCCAGGCAGTGGGCTCTGGGAGTGAAAGTGCAGTTTTAGTGCTGGGTTTTAATACTGGTTAGAAATTATTAAAAATCCTCTCTTTACAGACTGGACACAACCCATCAACAGTTCCCATCAATATTTTTTAAAGTTCAATTTTCAAGTCTCTATGTAGATTAACATAGTACAAGAGTAAATAGAAATCACTTTCCCTCTTACCTTAAACCACAACTTTTAGAAATCACCTTTCTTTCTATGGTCACTGAGGGAAATTGTCATAGAAGCCCATGATGCTGGGCAGAGCTGCATATTTCTGCTGCATATTTCTGCTTTTTCTCTGCTGTGCTACTTGAGTCCACTGAATTTTTAAAGTGCATTTTTATGTCTTCTGTCACTATTTTGTCCTTCTTAGATAGAAGCTGACATCTTTTTCACACTGAAGATTTCTTTCTGGGAAACTCACAGCAACCATTCCATGACTGTGCCTTGTATGCTTTATTTGCAAAGACTGTATACCAAGGTACCTAGGAAGTGGTACTCTGCTTCCAGGAATAGATAAAATTTAATTCATGTAGCTCAGGAAAGTGGGCAGCTAGGATGGGCTGAAATGTGGGACTCGAAGCACAGAAAAACTCAGAAGAAAAAAATATAAATCCTACCTACCATGAAGACCTTCCTCCTATTGCTCTTGTAGATATGAATCCCAGCTGTGGTTCTCCTATTTCTTGGCAATAACAGGGGATTAGCAGCAAGAGTCCAGCGCAGCCCATGCCTGGGATGCCAGGAAAGCTGCCAGGCTTGCCCTCTGCCAGCTGTGTCATTTTCACACATTCAGACAACTTTACACAGCCACTGGGCTCATCAGTTTGGTCACAAAATACCAGTGGTTCATTCCACACTAAAATGTCTTCTCAGGATCCCAAGAGCTTTTAGAGAGGAAAACATTTTCACATCTTTTTTACTCCAGCCTGCACTTTTTTTTCTTACTAGAATTTGTTTATTCCGTTAGTACTCACATTTCTCCTCAGCCATTCCCAGACTAGTTGTCATTAATTATTGGGTTTAGCGACTGTCGCTTAATGAAGATAAATGATCCAGCAGTCTCTCTAATATAAAGCCATTTGCACAGTAGCAAATGGTGGGTCAGGCTGATGGGTCAGCATCCAGTTCAAAGCATCCAGCCAGATGTTCTCACCATACGTACTGCCATCAGAATTGTCACTAATCACCAGCCTCGTTAGTAGCTTCTCTAAACCCAAGCCAAGGACCAATGGGCCACAAGGCAAATTTTTCCTTAGAGATTATTTTTTGCCAACATGGTTTAAAAATGCATTTAGCTAGGGAATGTAGGAAACAGCTGCTTGTACTGCGAAGTGTGTGAAAAGATGGAATTTCTTCAGGGCAGTTAGTATGGCACCGCTCACTAGCAGCACTCAGTGCTGGAGGATATATCTTCAGAAATAAGTTGCTTGTGCATCTCAGTATGTCAGAAAGACGGCTGGGGAACAGGGCTTCCTTTTCTTCCAGTGGCAGTGATGACCCAACTGCTTTTGTTTCAAAGTTCTCTGGACATATAAGGATTGAAAGGAAAAGTGAACCAAAACCCCCCAGAAAATTCAGACGATGAACAATGGCAGGATTTTTTTTGTTTTTCCATTTAAATTTTCCATGTAGTTGAAAAGGCTATGATGAAATGCAGCACAAACATTTTAATTCCATCTCTTACCAATCTCTCATGCAGTTCTACTGAAATTTTAGAGACTAAACACACTCAATATCCTCAGCCAACATGACAATCCCATCACACAGAATTAGTGAAACAATGGCAAGTTCATAAAGGTGACGTTTCAAGGAATCTTATCTCTAGACAATTGTGCCAACTTGGTTATTACATCCTCTCCTTCTCACATAGTCTCACTTTTCTGCTTTGTTGTGCTGATCTCTTTTTTCTCTATTATTCCCTTTTTGAATAATACTGAAATGAGATCTTTTCTTCTCTCTCTTCCTATCTCTTCTAAATTGAAGCAAACCCTATAATCAAAGAAGTGCAAATCTAGGTTTCCTCCCAATGATTTCTGAGTTGATTTGAAATTTTAAAAAATATCCGTTTGTTGCATTCTGGCTAAATGATCTGATAATAAGGGAGCTTTGTGCCTTCCCTTGAAGGGGTGGTCTTTCATACAAAAAGTACAAATACAAACCAGCAAACTGCATGTGGTATATGGTATATGGGGCTGTGTATTTCTGTATGACTTCCTGCATTTTTCCTTTTGCATAACCCACATGTAAAAATATTAGTAAGAGGTAGGGTTAGTGATGTGCTTTGTTATTCAAGGTAATTAAGGAAAGTACACAAGTCATTTTCATTAGTGGTTTATAATACAGCAATCAGAACATGATTGCAGCTTAGCCCTAACTCTTACCTGACTGAGCAGGGCCAGTACAGCAGGACTGTGGAGAAATGCTCTATGACAAAGGGTTTGTAATGATTTACAGGGTGCTCCTTAATTGCACAATCAGTTGTTTCTTTCAGTTAATTGAGTTCCCCTCCCACTAATTACTCTTTGCAGCTCTTTATGCCACTGTTCCACAAGCTTAACTTAGTATACAGCTGCCTTAGTTCAGTTTTCTCCCAGGACTTCTCTGCTTCACTGAACTGAATTAGTGTTGCCTCTGCAGTGGTTCACCAGGAATGATGAATTTACTTCCTATATAAGCTCCCTATATGTTGGGGATCTTTAGCTCTGCAAAACTCTGAGGTGGCTTGGGTTCTCTGACAGGGCCTGAGATGGTTAGAAAAGAAGAAGCCTGCAACTGTCTTTGTATAAACAGAACGCCAAGCAAGGATATATTTAGCTGCAAAAGCCTTGCACCTGTGTGAGGGTGTTTTCTTTGTTTACCTAATAGATTACTGATACTAGTCAGATACTGATTATTAAAAAAAGTTTGCTGCTCTTGGGAACAGGTTGCAACAAGTTGGAATAAAGGAACAAGCTGTTAACCCACACTGGGTCTTCTCTTGATTCTGGGGTTGGAACGAGTTGCTAACTCGCATCCAGTGTCTCCCTTGATTCTGGAACTTGATTCTGGGAAGCCCGTCTCCATCATCTATATATTGTACATGTGTCTTTAAAGAATGTGGCAGGATGCAAAGTGGGTAAAGGCTATTTCCTTCCAGGTGTACCACATGTGGAGTCTTGATCTTTATTCCAGAAGCAACCGGTACACCCATATCCAGGATACAGTTCAAATCATCACCTGCCATATCCTTGACTTCTTAATGTCTGTTTCTGTCACAAAGATAAAAACAGCCTATGATTAATGGAATTTGACACTGGTAAGGAAAATCTGGGTTCCTATATGTGACTATAAAGCTGAGCAAGTAATACATCATGAACATATACAAATGAATATGCAAGAAGAAAGGATGAACGCAAGGGATGGTGGCTTCTCACTCACTGCTGAAATCTGCACACAAATTTATATCTTTTTCATCACTCATGAAAGTCTAACTGCTCTTCATTGTCGGCTACTATTTATTTTTAAACTGGTTTATTGTTGCTTTATGTTAAATAATATTTTATATATACAAAAGTCACTGTTTTAACTGTTTTTGAAAGTCTTTCTGAACTAATGGAAGTTTTAAAGTCTTCCCTTTATGCTTGTTCACACATATATCAAAGCACTTAATTTTCCAAGATTCTTTCAGTATGAGAAAAAAAAAAAGGCATTTAGACTTTTTTTATGAAGTCTTTTTCCTCCACACACATTTGTATTAGTTGTAAATTATTACTATGAACATTTTTTTTTATGTTTCTGCTTTTAGCATTGCCAGATGCTTACTAGTAATGATCATTCATATGTTTCATACACATTTATATTTCTGGTGCTTCTGCTTCTAAGATAAGCAGATGGAGGACAGCTGAATTTCAGCAAGCTGTGCATTACAAACTGGTAGGATGCAAGTAAGAGAATGAAACAAAGTGCTGAGCTGCCCCTTCTTTTCAGCTCCTCTGTTGCCACCACAGACCAAATATCAATAACGTGTGTTTTGTGTCAATGCTTTCTTGCCTTTTATAGCCTTCAACAATAAACCAGCAGGCAGAGGAATCTCAGTACTCTGCTGGGATTTTACATTGTTTAGACACAGTTAATTCTCGGCATCTCTTCTTCTTTGGGATGCTTTGTTTTCTGGTGAAATCCACCAAGGATCAAAAATTCTTCTGCACAAATTCACTCATTAAAGATATGGATCATCTGGATTAAACAAATGTCCAGAACAGCTGCCATATTGATTTGAAATATCCAAATGGAATATTTGGAAGTAATAATTGCTTATAGTTGAGCAAAGAGAGTGTGCGTCTGAAAAAGAATAACACCTTTTGGTATGCCAGCTTGAGAAGCTGCTTTCAAATAGAAAAACTATGCCATGTTTCATTTCAAATAAATTGTGATTTTCAACTTTGGTTCAGCTTTTTGTTTATGGTTCATCTGATTTTGTTGTAGTTCAGCTTTAACTTCTCCCAGAAGCCACCAACACCTTATCATGCAAAGTCAGTACATTCTATAAATNATGAAATGAGAGAAAAAAAGGTTAAAGCTTTTATTTTAAGAGATTTGAAAAATAAACTTCTTCACTGGACATTCATCATAGGACATTCAGTTTGGTAGCCTGAGGGAATTTGGAAAAGATGTTCAATGTCCTCGACCAAACAGATGAATCCTAGCCCTGTCACTGATAGAAAAGTGAAAATACCAAATAAGAAAAAGAAAATTCTCTGCAGTGCAGTGTAACTTGTAGAGTAAATAACTTTGGTGGTTTTGGGTTCCTTTGAAGGGACTTTACTGCTGTTGAAAAAAAATCCTTGAATGTAAAAGAAGAAAAATAAAAATTGACTGCCCAATATTCTTTTCCAGTAAGTTTAATTTCCTAATTATTTGTAGGGACATTCCTGAGAGCTGCCAAGGTGTGACTCATTTTTGTTAAACACTGTGCCATCCAACACTGTTCATCAATATCTTTCAGCCATTCATTCCTCTCAGCCAGCGTCCCTTTTAAGAAGAACTTACAGCACCAGATTCAATTGCTTCAGCTCTAGTGAAAAGCTCACATCAAATATGCTGAAGAGTGTGTAACCTTTATCACAGAGCTAGTTAGGGGACTAGGATGGAGTCTCTCCCAATAGAAGCAAGTGGTCCTGTTGAGCCTTGGAGGATGGTTTAACCTACAGATCCATACTGAGTCAATATCCAAAGGCTGGTACTAGGGCCAGGTCTTTTGAGCTTATTACCTTTCAGAGAGCCTTTAAAAATAATTTTTGATTCATGTCATTAGAAAGCTCATGTCAATTTTCTTCAAGAACCATTATAAGCTATTTATGCTAAACAGCTGAACAAATTCTCTTCTGCAGTTCTCATTGTGACCCAGAATGTTTTACATCCTCCTCTGTTTTTCTGTGATATCTGCATCAAAAATAAATAAATACTGATAAATCCTGTTCCACTAATTGGTCTCATTCCTGTAATGGCTGACGTTTTCTCTTTCTAGATTGAGGGCTTGAGGACTGTGTGTAGGGCTGTTAATCCTTTTGATTAATTCTGGATTTAAAAAAAGAGAATTTTCTAAATATAACAGGATTTATTGTTATTCTTTCCATAAAGGCATGGAAAGAGAAAGAGGGACTATGCAATGGGTGGTTCAAGAATACTAAGACCAATTTGGCACTGTTCATTAAGGCTGTTGCATTATAAATGATCATGAAATGCACTATTTAGAATTCTAACTACCCCAGTAAAGGCGACACATTTATTTTTAGAGAATTGTTAGGAACAATTGCTTGGTTTTCCTTATAAACAGTGGCAGCCTCAAGTAGAAATTAGCTGATGTGTAAACACAGTTGGGAGGTAAATGTGTCTGTGTGAGAGCGAATGAGCTATGTTTCATGGCAGACAAATATCAGCCAACAAACTGCTCAATTCTCTGCTTCAACAAATCCTGCAGGAAATGCTCTGCTCGCTGCTGTGGTCAGACAAACACCTAATCCCCACTGTTGTTTTCTTGTGGTTGTACCTTCACCATCAAAACCACAGCACACACAGGAACTACTCTGTCCAGCAGTGGCACTGGTAGAAGCAGCCTTCAGATGAAAAAGCTGAAGACTAAAGGCTTCATTTTGGGAAAGAACATCATCCAGGAGCTCTCCAAGAATCTACTGCTGCTGACGTGATGGGGAGGTTCAAGTGCTTACATTAGAACTGCTCTCTGAGGAACAAAATGTAGCAGGTAGACACTTGCCAAAGTTATACAGACAAGAATTAATTTTGAATTATTATCACTTAATCATTTATAAAGTTAGCTTGGGCTCATTTCCAGTATGTTTCCTTATTTTTCCCCTTTGTCTGAATTGGGAAATACCATGTACTTTTCTTCAGCACAGACATGTTCTGGATCACCACATGTTTTCATAACAGCCTCTCTCCAGCTTCGAGAGGCTTTCTTTCAGGTGTTCTTGTTTGTACACAGAATGTATGGGGACTTCCTACTCTCTTTGATGCATTTTTTTTCAATCCATGTTCCTTTTGATGAATTTATAAAGCCCCCAAAGTTTACAGATATATGCCTTACTAAAAGAGGGTCTCCTAAAACTATTTACAAATTTAGAATATAAGGTAAACAAAGTCATTTAACACTGAGACCATTGTTTTTTCCTCAAGGTTTTCTGAAGCATATTTTACCTTAGAAAATAAATCACTTTAACTAGGATGTAAATTCATATCCAAATATGCAAAATTATTCTGAATTTTGCATAGCTGTGAGGCTGTGCAGTGTGGAGGCCATTTAAAAAAACTAACAATGAACATCAGGAGATATTTTGAAATAGTAAAGCTTTTTTGTCTGCTTAACCGTCTTCCAAGTGAGCAGGACAAGGAAAATTGAGTCAGGAAAAATTTTGCCTATAAAGAAAACCAAACTCAAGATGCTATTTTAAAAATGCTACCTTAAACCTGAAAAATGCAAATCACAGATCTCACCCCAAACTGGTCACACTAAAATATATTCTGTCAGGGCCCACTAAAAAGGCTCAATATGAAAATCATAAAATATTCATTTAGATGTTAACTTCAAAAAGAAGACGACTAAAATTGGTTTAATGTTTTAATACAAAGGCACTTCAAATTGAAACACTTTTTTCTTCCTTTAATGAGTGTCAAAGCAATCTTTTGGACAATGTTGGCCCATTTTTAGCTTAAAAATTCATTCAAAATAAGTCTTCTGTCAAAAGTAGTGTTACAATAAAACTGCATTTTAAAATGAAAGAGAAAAATTCTTTTGAGAGAAGATTTTTTTAGAGAAAATTTTTAACCATGTCATGTCATGTTGTGTCATGTCACCTGACTATTAATAGTGAAACAATTTTGACAAAGATATTTTAGTGGCAAAAAAATATAGAAAATTGTTCATGACTGTCAGAAATATCTATTGGAAATATGGTCTGAAGTATCACTTTGTCTTATGGGAATGTGGTAAGGATGCACATATTGTGGGGATGTTCAGATGGCCTTTTGATGTGGAGACTGATTAAATAGATCAGCCAAATGCAAGAGTAGAGTTCTGTGGTCTATGAGCAATTTTTGGTCTGCAGTTACATCTGGGACACCCCTGTCTGCACCTGAGGAAATTCCAGTTCATACTGGAATGCAGTCCAGGAAAACTGCACATCCATGCTAGAACCTCATTTCTAGAGGCTTTTTGTTGCACTTGGGAGTTTAAAAACATTTAAAAATTGCTGTATTTAACAGCTGAGAAAAGTTTCCAGCTGGAGAGTCTTGAAGGGTGATTTTTCTCCACACTAAATCTTTTTGAAGTTCATTTCATTACTGATGTGTGAAGTTCTCTTTTCTTTTATAAACACAAATATCCTGTTCACAGCGCCGCCAGTTAAGGCATTCCCTGTGTGGTTTTTTTTCCTGTAGCTGAAGATAGATTTTAATTACTTTTGGAAACTTTGCTGCCATTTCCCTGCCAGAAGGTTCTGAAGGGAACATGTCACCCCTCAGCCCCTTAGCTGGCAGAGATCCACCAACACTACCAATTAGGAAGAGTAAAATTGTCCCACTCACTGTGGTTTGGTTTTGGCATGTTTGCTGGGCATAACCCTTCTCTTCTACCCTCAGGTTTTTCAAGGAGCAACTGCACACTGAGGAAAGGGATACTTGTAAACACATGGATATCTGGAAGACAAATCTCTCAGAGTGATCACAAAATTGTGTTTCAGTTTTAGATCCATGCAGCTAGAGAGGGCTGAACTTTAGCACAGCTCACCCTACAGTACAACACACAGCTCCTGAGATTAATAAAAAGCATCATAAAGCCATAGCTTGCTGCCTGCCCAAATCTATTTTCCCAGTGTGAAGGTCTGCTACAGAGTTGAGGGGCCTTCATGGAACTTTTAATTCTTCCAGAAGTTGTAATTTTTTCCCTCATTAGGATTACCCATATCTGCTTTTAATCAGGCCCTCCAGATCCTCACAGGAAAGACTTATTGCTGATTAGAGAGTGATGTTTGCACAGATTTATCTTTTTTTCTATCCCTTAGAGTCTCAGTTGGAGGGAGAATGTCTTTTTGCAGAGTCTGCTGTTGCAAAGGGAATTAGAAATTATGAGACTGGGAATTTTCTAGTTATGAAATTTCCAAATATTTTGCAGGGGCCAACAAAGATGTATGATAAGAGCAACAACAGTAATAATAATAATAATAATAATAGTGATAGTAGTGGTGGTAGTAGTAGTAGTAATAATAATAATATTAATATAGAATTAGAATATGAAAAACAAGTAATGCACAATGCAATTACCACTCACTTATGATGCCCTGCCAGTCCCCTGGTCATCTTTCCCTCTATTTTAAATACTGAGCATGAGATGCAGGATTGCTTTGCAGTGTGTAAGGGAACCTGTCGATTCTTTCCAGCTAAGGCAGGTGCAGAAGGATTGAGAGGATGATGGAGAAGGTACCAAGTAGAGAAATCACCACTTGAGATGCCCTGGATGTCAATTAGCAATCATTCAAGCCCATGTATGTTCAGTAGAACAAGTTTCTGCTGTATTCAGGAACATGATTTTGGCAGTGTTGGGTTAATGGTTGGACTCAATGTCATTAGAGGTCATTCCCTAAGTCATTCCATGATTGTCCCTGAGAGCCACATGCACTGGAGGTAGCTGCCATCCAGGTTGTGGCTCAGAGAAGCCTTTCCTAGGACAGTAATTCTTCTTACATCTCAGAGGAGTATGGGATCCACAGCATGGCACACTGTGCCATAGCTTTCTGCCCAAGGAAAAGAGTGGCCAAATTTGTGGAGGATGGTTTATGGGGGGTTTTGCTTCAAGGCCCTAGCCTCACACATGAGGCAGAGGTGAAGGCTCTGGGTTAGGTTGCTTATAGTTTGCTTCTTGATCTCTGTCCCTGCTGTTCTACATTTGGGGGAACTTGATGTTTTTGGTCCAGTAAAGGAATCAGAGCTGCTCTATAACTATCAAAAATATATTGGTGAAGCATTGTCTGACACCATCCATCCAAAGAGGGTCAGCTGCAGCTATACTGAGAAAAGCATCTGATAGTGAAGAAAGTAAAAAAACCTGAGCAGTGAGTTTGTACACAAGAAAGCAGAAAAATGTCTTTCTAGTTTAACTTTCTTGCAGGCTTGTGTAGTAAAAAATATATTCATAAACCCAAGAATGTTCCCTCCTTTGGAGAATTAATCCCTCCCTACCGGGAAATTGCCAACAGGTTCAAGCAGCAGATGGCCCAGCCATCCATGTACACAGAAACCTATCAGCAGCCTTCACTATGACACACAAATCTGAGTGGGAAAACTGAGCAGCTGCCAAAGAAAACAGCCCAGAGGAAGAGGGAACACAAAGATGTTCACAACATCTGAATCATGGGCTCGAGGACCAAAACTGCTTTGGAGCTTTTTGTTTTCTAATTTCAGGAACAGATTTATGAAGGGAGCTAAAAGAGTCCTCAGCCCTAAAGGTACTGCATGTAAAACATGGTTATTCTTGTGTCACAGCTATGTAGCAACATGGTCTTATTAAATACAGATCATACTGCCTTTTCTTACCATGGCTTTTTCTTTCCACCTTCTTCAGTTTTGAAGAAGAATTGCATCTTTAAGTTTCTTCACCTCCGCTCATGTTTAATTCTTAATTTTTTCTTTTTTTTTTTTTTTTACTAGACTATATTGCACATTTTTACCATTTCATTACAGTAATTCTCTTCCAATTGCCTTAACAGCTTGTGCCATAGTTTCACAAAATATATATGTCCCTTACATATAGATGAGGGCCATAAATGTCTGTAAATACAGCACTTTGAATTGAAATTACAATCATGAACAAAACAATATTTATGAATTTTTTTTTTCTAGTAATCTCTAAATGTAATTGTGGGTTTGTTTTTTTTTTGTTTTTTGTTTGGGGTTTTTTGTTTGTTTGTTTTTGTCATGGAAATGAAGCATCTTCAGACAAATTCATATCTCTTTCAGTGGGATGCACTGAACTTCCTGAAAACTGTTGCTTGGTTATTCCTTAAACTTTGTGCCAAGTTTTCCTGCCTTCTCTAAAGAAGGCTGTTCAGACTGAATATATCATAAGCAAAGTTATGTCCTTATTTTATGGTATATATAGGTATTGGGAAAATGGTGCTTTGGATAAAAGAATCAAAAAGAGTCACTAGAATACAACATTTGGATATGTCAAGACCTGTTAAAATATTCTTAATCAGTATTAAATTTTTAGTGAAAACTTTCCTTGCGTCTCCTTTCACATCTGTACTTCTCCTTAGTTTTGTATTTACCATTTAACTTTTCAGTCTTTCCTGAACAAATAATTTCAAAAGATACAGGGAAACCTTCCAATCATGATAAAAAGTGAGAAGAACCTGAAAAGGCTAATAGATGGGCTGAAAAATCTGCTGTTGAGATTGTATCGGTGATAAACTGAAGGCACCATACAGTCTTGGGAGCTTCAGGAGATGTTCACTGGGGGTGCTCCTGGGCAGAGCTGTACAGAGGCGCTAAAAGGAATGCAGCCTCTCTTCCTTCTGTTGTGCCTTTTGGTCCAAAACATGAGCCTCATTCTGTATAAAACATGGCTGTGGTGTGGATGAAGTTTGTTTTCAGTCTTCCTTGAAAACACATCTCTGTGGAATAGTTTTATCTTCAGATCCTCAGTTCTCTCTGAGAACTTTTTATGCTTATTTTTTTTATACTTAAATACAATTTATTTCAATATAAAAGTACAGCCACAGTCTTTTGCAGGCTATGCTTTTATTTGTAAGTTTTCCTATTGACATCTTCTGGACCAGCAAGCAGCTCTTTATTTCTGACCTTTTACCATGAATTACTTTGATTCAGCCAGACTTCTATGTGTGTTACAAGCAAATAAACAACCAAAAAAATCAGGTCATTCCTTTACAAACAGAACAGCTCATAATTCCAGGGGACAGGTGGTGCTGCCGCTATAAATGTCTGTAACACACAAAGGAATATTCCTTACCTTTGCCATTATTACTGAAACAATTTCCTCCTATGTTAGAATAGTTAACAAGCCTGCTGGAAGGTGTTAGTTTTGATTACAATGTGACATGACTGATCTATTGTGACAGCAGCTAAAACTAAATGTCCAATTAACCTTCAAAGTCAGTCTGTGGCTCAGCAGTATTTGTTTTTTCACTCTGCAGAGAGCCTTTTCACATCTCTCACACATTTTAATGTGCTACTGAGCGTCCAACTCCATAAAAGCTACTCCAGACTAACAAGACTGATCAGTGAGATCATTTGTCATCTGTACTAGGGCTGAGGCCTCCTTGTCCATTTTCAGTTGATCAGGGGGTATTGGCTTGTCCATGAGTTTTTATTGGAATTCTTGCTGCTTACTATAAGCCATCAGACTTTAGCCTGACTGGGTGAGGTCTGCCGTCTTTGGCACAGTGAGTGATCCAAAGGGTGTCCTGTACCTACATCGTGTGGAAGTGGTCCCATAACCAATCCCCATGGAATCAGACTTCTCTTTTAGCACGTTCTAGACCCAGACTTGATGCCAATATGCAAAATAAAACATGTTTTTGTCCTCAAAAAACAATCTTGGTGATGAGTTCGTGTGGCAGCTATCTGCAGTGTTTCTGTCTCCAGGTGATAACAAACCCAGTCTCGTTAGACAAGGTCCTGATCCCCGAAGTATGTCCTCTGAGATAATAAAACCCCTGCCAAAGATTCATATCTAAAAGCACACCCCTGTGTTCAAGGCAGAGATTTTTTAAAAGAAAATAACATTTTGGAAGAGATTTTTTTTTCCACAACAGGTTTTATTTAATAAAGTATTACAGAGAATTGAGAAATGGATCATATAACAGCCCTGGATAAATCTTTTCCAGGAGACATCAATAGATCAGTATGCTGTACACCCACTCTCCACTTTCATATACAGTCAGAAGAAGATTTTGCCAAGGGACAACAAAATTCAACACATTTCATTCAGTCGCCAGATGCTGGATATCTTTTTTTTTTTTCTTTTAGGAGTAATCTTTTAGACTTTTAGAACTGATTGAAAGCAATTGAGCAGTAAAGGCTGTCAAGCTTTAATTTGACAGGAGATTTTGATATAAGATGTATCCTGAAGAAAGTTTAAATGCCCCAAATATTGACATTCCCTTCTTTGAACTTTGGGGAAGAAATCTGTAGAATCAAGTGTATCTTCTCAGAAAAGCATCTTCATTTCTATCTGCTTTTACACTTTTTATCCTGGTTTTGGTCCATTTTGTCAAGAACAAGCTCAGAAAAGCAAAGCTGCTAATCAACTGCTTGCAAAATCACCTCTATCATTCAGTCTATTTTAATTCATACACTGGCACTGCACACCCAGATTTACACTTTGAAGAATCTGTTCTCATATTCTGGATGACAGAAAGATTCTCCAGAGGTTGCAAAAAGGAAAGAGCTGAGGGAGCTCATTTCTCCCGTGGCTTAACTACAAGATTCAATCATCAGTTTCAGACTCTTTTTTCATTAACATTCTAAATTGTGTATCCCTGCATTTAACAGACTATTTTTCATCTGAACCTCCTAAGAAAAATACTATTTTTTAAAACTGTAATCCTGCATGAATATGTCTAAATTGCTGTCAGTACCACCTTTCTTAAAAAATTTCAGCTGTACTTATTAATGATCTTGATGCCTCTCTCAAAGTGCCATGGTGCCCAGGGTTTCCTCTCACTTTTACTGGTATTTCTGACATTCAGAGTGATTTCTTGTGCTCTCTGTTTTTAACAGCTTGTTCATGCCTTCACTAAAGACACTTGTAACAGACAAAGAGATCAGGTAACCACAAGTGGAAAAAACAAAAGTACCCTGCCCTAAAAAGGGCTGAGAGGGTGCCAGTCACTTCTGAAAATTATTCTATTGAATTCTGACATTCTGAAGAGTTCACATCCCCAGCAGAGGGACTGTTCCTTACACCTTTTGCATAAACACTTGTTGAGGTATAAGAGATTAACACACTAATCTTTTTTGACTTTTAGACTTCAGTGGCAAAATTCTTCTGATTTAAGGGTCATGATGGCACTGTGGAAATATTGCTGAAATAAATGTAAATTATTCCATCTTCTGCCATGAACATTATCTTTGTCCTCCACTGTCACACTGTGGACTTTCAATACTGTAAAGACTAGATCTTACCAGAGTCTAAGACAGCATCCAGGGTCACATAAACACAACATTGGTCTTACTTATGAAGTTTCAAATGCAAAAACAGTTGAATCTGTAAGTTTATGTTCTGAACATTAAAAGACATCCATATGGAGTGGAAAAAAAACTTTATTTTCTGTTACTATTAGTGCTGCTGACATTATTTCAATCATTCAGCTGCTACCCCATAATTGTTCATTGACTCCCATAATTTAATTCCTTCAAGGTACACCTGCTCTATCCTTACCTAAACTACTTGCATGTTTAGATTGAAAATTGTATTAATCCCTGCACAGAGAGTGAAAAAGATAAGGAGGGCTACTAGTGAGGAAAAATTTTGTTAATGATTTTTCCTTAATGTAAGAAGTATATGTTCTACCTC
>VWZN01014418.1:495668-546353 GCA_013396955.1 Regulus satrapa | reverse complement strand
GGGTTTTTTGTTTTTTTTTTTTTTTTTTTTTTTGTTTTTTTTTTTTTTTTTTTTTTTTTTTTCTCTGAAGATAGTTAAAATTGTGGACAGAGATAAACATTAATGGTAATGTACCAATAATGTTTTCCTTTTGACTTCCCCCCCCCAGAAGGCTAATATTTTGAACCCCATGGGAATACAACAATCTCCAACAGAGCTCAGTATTGCAGAGTCTAAAAGTAGACAGATCTTTAGCTGAAGCTGCAGGGGATATTTTAAACTGACAAAGGACTTGTACTTAAACATGCCTAGGGCCCCAGGAGTAGCACAGGATCTTTACTGATCAGTAAGGTAAAGAACTTTTATTTTGCTCCTCTTCTCTCCAGCAGCAGAATTGTTTCTAATGATAGGCTAGAGACACAAGGTAGGGCTTTTAGAAGTCTCTTTGGGTCAGATCCACAAAGAAATTTAGATTTCACAGTCCTAAGCTACCTTTTGTCACTTACTGTGAATTTCTCTGGTCTGTCCATCATATAAATAATGGCCTTATTAAACCCTTCACATGTGGAGCTTGTCACACACTCAGCAGAAGGCTGTGGGTTTCTTTTGATGAACTGGAAAACAGAAACCAGAACTGTTCTCTGTGTGCAAATCTTCCTGATGGAAAGTATTCCTTACCACCCTTTCTTCCACACCCAGGTGATGGAAAATTGTCTATCACAAGGTAACTGACTGCAGATCAGGGAGTGACTGGTGACCATTGCTCATGTGAGCTTGCTTCCTTGGCGCCAAACTGGGGAGAGAAGAACTGCATGGGTGGGCTACAAAGTGGGTGAAAAACTGGCTGAATTGGTCAAATGGCACAACGGATGGAAGTCCAAAGGATGTGGGTTTTTCCTCAGGTGCCGTGGGACAATAATATTTCATATCTTCATTTACAACCTGCTTGACAGGAGAGAACACACAAGGCAGGAGAGAGGGAACTGCTGAAAGCCTGGAGTTTAGGGCTGCTGTTCAGAGAGGTCACAGAAAAGTAGGCCAATGGGAATTTCAGGAAGCTAAAAAATTTCAAGTGCAACATCCTGCATCAGGAGACAAAACCTCCAGGCAACAATGTAAGCAAATTATTGGGCTGGACAAGGAACAGTTCTGCAGTAAAGGGCACAGCAGTGCCTGTGGGCAACAAAATTAATATTTATCAGCAAGGCATCCTTATAGCAGCAAAAGTTGAATATTGGTCTGGGTTAAAATTGTGCATAAACAGCAAATCCAAGGAAATATTTTTTTTCTGCTACTTGGTACTTAGTTAAATTGGTCTATGGAGTAGCATCTGGTTGTGAGCTGCCCATGTAAATGAGACATGGACATTTTGATGCAAACTTAGGACAGAGATTAATCTGTCAACCTGCACAAGGGAAGGTTAAGAAAAAAAGCTGCCTTTTGTTTCCAACAAGAGTTGGGTAGTCAATGCTTTCAGCAAAACAAACAGCCAGACTTCAGGGTGCAGAAAAGAAGCAAGAGCCACAAGCTGCAGCAATGGGAATTTCACTTTTGGAGGAAATCCACCATGGCAGTAGCCCTGTACCAGAGTGCTCGGGATTATGCTTGCTTGTGGATTTTTGGAATTTATCTAAACAACACCCCAAGTAAGATTTTCTAACTTTGAGCCTTTTTTTGAACAAAAGACTTCTAAAGGGCTCTTCCAAGCTGAATAATTTAGTAACGTGACATATATCTGTCCTTTTTAATCCAGTTTTTTGTTTAATTAATTCAAAGCTTGCAAGGCAAAATACTACCATGAACAGAGACAACTGCAAGAACTAATTACATACCCAGAATACAAGTCACATTTCAAAATCAAGAGATAATTAAGGCAGGTAACTCAGAAAAAATAGTTTGGCAGTGTGGTCTTACCACAAGACATTTCTTCCATCTTTAAAGGAGGCATTTATTGTAAAGCACTTGTAAGGTGAAGAGTCTCTATAAGCTATACAGTCCTATCCTAAAATAAATGTCTAAATGAGAGAAACCTAATTCCATCCACAGAAGAGGGAACCTTCATAAATTAGCCCCTATTTTACACTTCAGATGTAGGTAGCTCTGCAAAAGTACTACAAAGATAAATTTCACTGTAATAGCAGTAAAGTGGTTAATGAAAAAGTGAGTAAACCTACCAGCCTGTTGATCGCAAACAAGCAGTGAGAAGTTCAGTCTCCTATATATATTGTCGAATTAAACATGGCTGAGCTGTATTCTTCGGCATTTTCCCTTGATTACACTATTGATTTGATGGTGGTTGCCAAAGAAGCTTAATAAGGATCTGAAGTATTTATCACCAGAATTGAGTGAAACGAGCTCACTAGCTTTGTTCCAAACCTGGTTCATAACACACAGGTTCTACTCACTCTAATTTACATTATTTACCTTATTGGCAGCTCTCCCAACAATACTGTATTAGGCTGAGAATTGCAAGTAAGCATGTATTTGTTTAGTATCACTTAGGCAATTATTCATTGCAAGGAAATCTTTGCTTTCTCAGTTTAGATATGACTGTGGTTTAAAGATCCTTTCAGCGAAACAAGAAGAATCTATTCCAAGTCAAACTGTGAAATTTACTACTAGGCAGAATTTCAGAGCCAGAAGCTAAGGGTTTGATTCATGAATGTAAGCCAAAAAAGGATGCCTTTATATTGAATCTGTCAAATGTATTCATGCTTGTTAACACCATATAAATCTTAGTTAATAGGTTTTCTAATTCTTGTTTCTGTTTTTATTTAAATTTTATTTAAGCTTCTGTCACTGAGGCCTGAAGCCACCACCTGTAAGGAGACAGGAAAGAAATAT
Source organism: Regulus satrapa (assembly GCA_013396955.1). Lineage (NCBI taxonomy): Eukaryota > Metazoa > Chordata > Aves > Passeriformes > Regulidae > Regulus > Regulus satrapa. Next base: position 543,530 of record VWZN01014418.1, on the reverse strand, counting down.
AAATATGGGAGTTGAGAAATTACAGTAAACATCTACTCACTTTACAGAACCCCAGAATTCAAGATGAGTTTGGACCAAAAATGTTTCATTTGGAGACAAACATTAGTTCTCTGGTCAAGAAAATCATCTTCTATAAAATTTTACAGGTGCCTTCATCTTTGCTGCCTCCTCCCATAATATATCTGACTGTGGCGTACAGCTGTCTGAGAACCTCCAGAACGACTGGTCAGAGTATTTCCCCACAGCCAGGGCTTGGAAAGCTGCCTGAAGCTGTGCACTGATGATTAACTAAATCAGTAATTCTAACACCCCTGATTGTTCGTTTCCCTATTGCTCCCCATGCCCTCTCCCTTCTGTGTAAGCACAATATTATTTAATCAGCAACTAGTTTGCCTTGGTTTTCTTTTTATAATTCATCAGCCTTCCTGAGCAAAGCAGAGGTAACAGATGAGTGTACTAATTGGAGATGTCAGGGCATTGGGGATTTCATTAATGACTGAGAAATGGACTGAGAAACATCAAACACTTTCTCTTGCCTCATCGTGTGCCTTATCTGTGGAAAAGTGAAAAGCTGGTTAAGCTTTTGTATTTTAGTACGGATTGTAAGTGGGTACCAAAGGAGGCATCCTGTCAGACAAAGGTTCATGAAAACTAAGTTAATTTTGTCAAACAAAATATTAGAATAGAACCAAAAACAACCCATGCAAGTGCTTTATTCTAAGACTTAATTTTTCTCTGCCACATATAACCGAAATGTCTCTAGAGAAGAAATCAACACATAAATTATCTGCAAAGAATATGTTTTAATTCTTTAAGCCTTTTGAAAGTCTCTTGACCACTCACACAATGCAGGTAGGAATACAGGATTTTATACAACTATGCTAAAGAAATTAACTAGGAGGCAAGACTTGTGGGTTGGTCTGTGATCTCCACAGCTATCTGAGTCTCAGCAGAGCACCATTCTGTTCCTAAATAACTACTCTTACCCTAATAATAAAAGCTTGATTCTCCACTCTTCTTTCTGTAAAATGTTTAGATGGTTGAAGAGTAAAAGCATTGCACAGGCTGAAACTGATTTCTTTTCTTGAAATGTATCAATTGGACAGAAGTTACCTCAAGTCTTATGGAATTTCAGACAAGTGTGAATGAAATATTTCATCCACCATTTCTCACTGCCAGAGCTGCTTCCTTTCATCTCAGTAATGGATTTCAGGTGTCTGCCTTGACAATCAGCTCACTGAGACAAGTGGGTGGGTGGCCAGAATGAAGTTCCCCTTTGAATAAGGACAGGTCCTGCATGTCCCTGCTGCCAGCTGTGAACATTAACTGGAGTGTCTTGACATAGTTTGCTCTCAGCCCTGGGCAGGAGATGAGCTCTCAACAACCTTTATTTCATCTGCACAATGAAAGGGACAGTTGAGTGTATTTCTGGGTTGAGTGCTCTCTGAAGGATCTACCGCTCACAGTGCTGTCAATCCTTCTTAGTAGAATATGTATTGTCACTCTGGTATGTCCAGCAGGTCCCAAGCAGAACCAATGCTCTTTTCTATCCTACATACAGAATGAACACCTGTAAATTTAGAGATTTAATATGAAATTTTGCTCAGGAATAGAGCTTCCATAAAGTTTTGCTTAGACAGTCCTGGAAATGTCATTATTGCAGACAGTTCTTTGTCATTAATATGACCCAAGATTATTAACTCACTATGAAATTAATTGGAAAATAAAAAAATAAAAAAAAAATTTCCTAAAGGTCTGTCTAAAGTCCAGAATTAATTTAGTAACCAGAATTCATCTTCCAATGTTTTGATAATTTCTAGTTGAAATTACTTCTTGGATGCTGCTTTCACACAGGATGATGCAGAGCTCAGTTGAAGTGACTCAACCAGTTGATAAATTTGCTTCCAACTTTAGGATAGATTTGTTTTCTGAAAATGACCATTCAAAAAATTCTGCTAAGAGTATTACTGACCACTTTTAAGTATCAGGTTTCACTCCAGAGAACTATTTAATCTTTATCTCAATTATAAAACCTTCTCTCACTGGGGAAGCATAAGAACTTTGTCCCAAACTTTGCTGAGAAAGTCTCACAGAATTTCATTTTTCCAAAGGGAAAATTTGGAGATTAACTAATTATTTTCTGTCTTGAAATAATAAGCATTTTTAAAAGAAAATGTTTTTAAACTGAAAGCAAATTTCCTTGAGGAAAAAATATTCATTTCTCACTTGAGATTCTTCAGTGAAAAGAAAGAAAATATAATAATACATTCACCTTCCAAAAATAAAGGAAAAACACCTATCTTTTTAAGATTACATTGTTTCATGCAATGCTTTCAAAACTATGCTTGTTCATTGCCTAGTTTAATGAGAAAACCAAGATTTTTTTCTACATAGGTTTTATTACTGAACCGACTAAGCCATATTGTTAAAATTAGTTTAAATTCTCTCAGCTCTAAACTGTGGAATCTTGTCACCCTTGAACAATATTTTTCTTATAGTGTTAGGATTTTTACTAGCCAGTTTTTTAGTTATAGTCTAGTTTTCCCACTTAGTTAACAGCAATTATTTAAAGATTTATGGGGAAGATTAATATTTTGATGGGTCTTCTATTAATATTTTTTCTCCTAATCATAACTAAAATATGTAAAATATTCAAACTAGGTAAAGAGAGCAGAAAAAAGGTCACATATCATTGAACAGTCTATCACCGTGGAAAATATCACAAAATAGCCTGTAATTATGGAAAATCAAATATAAGTGAGCCCCTAAAGAGAACTTTTTTTCTTTCAACATGCATTCAAGGAAGAAAAAAAAAGCTAACAAAACCTTCATGAGCTGAAAAATATATTAATACTCTAATTCAGCAAAGCTGAACTTTACAAGACACATGATTAAAACTGTTGGTGAGTCTAAGGAAAGCTAAGATTATATCCATATCAAATAAAAGTATGCAATAAAACTCCATAAAATCAGAACACTAATTTTGATACACTGACAAACCCATAAGTGTATCTATACAAGTTCCTTTATTAACAATGCAGGCTTCTTTTAGCAGCTCAATAATACATTATGGTTTCAGACTAAAATCATGCTGCAAAGAAAAAACATCACTGTAAGCTACAAAATCAATAATTTCTAGCATTTCTAAATGAGGGAATTACTTTGACTTGCAGCCCTCTACACCTACCATTCTCAGGGTTAACAGCTATTATGAGCATCTCTTCAGTATGCAAATTCAGTCAGGATATATAAAGGATTTGGATCTGAAAATTAAGTCACACCCCACACTCTTCATAGTATCAGGAATTAAAGCACTGAGTTCTCATCTTTGTCTTCATGATGAATATATAAACCCCAGAAAAGGAGAGAAAGGTCTCTACTCCTCACATTGGATATAACTTCATCCTGACTGTGAACCTATACTGTCCTCTTATCAAAAGGGGCTTTCTTCACAAAAGGTGTTCCCAGCCATCTGTTCACAGGGAACATTGCCAGCTGGCAAATTTGGTTGGGTTTTGTTGCTTTAATTCATTTTCAAAAACTTCAGATTTCCAAATCTGGCAGCAGATGTAGAGTAACAAATTTGTGTCTGTCAGCCCACTATTCCCTGATGAGAGGCCTGTGAGCATGCTGATTATACATATGCAGCTAATTAGGACCATGGTTAGGATAAGTTAATGGATTGATTTACCTCCATACCCAGTTAAGCAGCAACCTCAGGAGCACACAGTGTAGCAGATACTGCCCCATGGTCTCCCACTGCCTGATTCTGGCCAGCTGAGCTGGAGAGGTCAGACTTCCCATCTCCCGGGGCACAGACTGTCTCCTAGGAGCTGTGAAAGGGGAAAGGTGCTTTAGCAAGGAAAGGGATGGTAAACAGACTTCTTTTCTACACAGGAAGGGATGACTGTTGTTAAGTGTAAAGACCATTTTGCAGCTTTATTTCCCTTTCACGGAGTGCTAAAGGCCCCTGGCACTGATTTAATTGCCTATGTTGAACATAAGCAGCAAACTTTTGGAAGAGCGTGGGAGCCAAATCTTTGTTTACAGGGACCCTTGCCTCTGTGGTGCCAAGTCTGTCACAAGCAATGCAATCCTTATTTCAGCCTAATGTTGAGTGATGTCCCTGCTCCAGGCTAATACCCTTGGTGATCCACAATGGTGCTTCAGGGGCAAACATCCTTTCAGACTGAAGGAAATTCCAGCCTGGGTATGATCAGCTACATATGGAGTCTGTTCTCTTCACTGACAGGGCTCCGGAGAGACCTTCACAGGTAACTGCAGTTTCAGACCCCAACTATCCTCTCCTCTTACCTCTGTGGCACAGAACTGAAGTCCCACAGAGGAGTGACCACCATGGGAGAGAAGGCTGGGAAATTATTTTACTGAACTCTAGAAGCCTGGCTGGCAGATCCTCCAGAGTACCAAGTAAATTTATCACAAGACACAGAATGAATATTCTCTCTATACAGCCAAGAGTGGAAAGTCCAGCTGTGTTACCTTTCACATACACTCAGCCATTCTCTCAACATATAGTTCTAGTAGGAAATTGAGGAATCAAATTTATAGCTGTGTGTATTGTACAATGTGTGCACACAGACACATGTAATTGCATGTGCACAGAGAGGTCTCATCCTGCTGGCTTGGTTTTTTCATTTCTCACCAATAACTTTCTAAATCCACAAGCAATTCTATTCAAGTTTGTCAGACTAAAAGGGATCCCACTTCCTGTTCATAAGGAACAGCAAAACTTTGTTTTGTAGAAAACATCCATCAGGTCTCTATTCAGAAGTTGTCAGTAAATCAAGTGGTACAAATTGGTGGAGACCCAGTCATTGTTCTGCTTGTCATGAAAGTGTTTCTCGTGATCTGGCATCGCTCACTGTTGGAGACCAGGTTCAGTGGTCAGAGGTCCAGGGCTTTTGTCTAAGGTGGTATCCAGTATGGGTTTGTCAAGCATTGCCTCATGCAATCTGAGTTCAGTTCCTTGTACTTTGAATGGGGAAAAGCAGCATTTGAGAATGAACCATATGGAGCTGTGATTTCACAAATCATGTTGGGTCCCTAACAAGCAAACTCTTTCTGCAAATGAATGAAATTGTGATTCCTGCAAATCACATGATGCAGGCTGCAGAATTGCATCTGCCTTTTTCCCCCCACGCATTGGCAGTTTCCAGTCAATGTTGCATCTGATGGGCAAGGCCTGACAGCACAGTATTGTTGGTCCTTCAAAGCTGATTGCTTCTGAGCAAAGCATGTTTAAAGCTATGGCACAATAATTTAAAAAAAAAACATCTCAGAAGATGTGTTGCACATTAAATGTCCTTCATTACATTTAATGGAGGCAGAGTTGTATGTGTGCTAGCAATGAAGTCAACACATAAGTATTGCACTGAAATACAATATATTAGCAACATATTTTAAAGAATTTAGACTATTAGAAGAGCTGCAGGTGATTAATAGACCAGTTTGCAGAAAGATTTAGGAAATGCTTTCATCAGAGAATTTGTTAACTGAAGACCTGAAATACAGCCTTAACTACTTTATTCAACAAGGTTTTCTATAAAGTATTTGCATGTCTCAAAGTGCTACATGCAACACAGAGTTAATTTAATTTTTTGTATGCTTCACATTAAATTTGTGCTAAAGGACATTGCTGAATCAGGAATTTAATAGGCAAACAGTTAAACACAGGAATCACGCTCATGGCTTGAGCCAGGAAGCAGGAGCAGGAATACATAATTTTTTTCACAGCTCTTTTTTGGGAAAGTGAGATTAATCTGTATACTTGTAATAGATTTTGAGCTTTCCTTAATATACCTTAGGCATCCCAGATATAATTAGAAATAGTAATCTAATGTCAGTCTCATGCTTATTGTACTTAGCAATTGTGGGATTTAGTTAATTAGTATGTTTTGTGTGCTTTGGGCTCCTTGGACAATGAAGGTCATGTACCTACTTAGATAGATGTTTGGAAAAATGTAGGCTATTATTATTCAAATTAACTTGAAGTTTTATCAGTCAGTTATACAGAATTGAGAACTGAGGCTGAGATAACCACTCCAGCTGTTAGTGTGGCCACTGTTTCTTAGAGAAGACAGTTTCAACATTTTCACCACAAAAGTCTCTATAAAGTTAAAAAAAAAAAAAAATTAAAAAAGGAGGAAAACATTACTTATATAGAGGACTCATTGGAAAGTTAGGTCAAGCTGTGCTGAAAAGAATGAGGGAAAGACAGCCAGGGCTTGCTTGTGATAGGCCCTGGACATAGATTTTTTTATGACTTGAGAACACAACTAAAGCTCTGCCCACTATTTTGGACATCTGTAAGAATTTTCTTTTCTGTTACCTCTTGATCTTCCAGAGCATGAAGGCCAACATTCCCACATTTGTACAGTGACTTATTGTGGAAGAATCCCTGTGTCACATTTCTATGGCCACATATATTGAGATTTCCTTTGTGATTTCTCTGTCAGACGTGGTTCATATCAACCAACACACTCAGTAATGATGGTAAGGGGCGAGATGGCAGGCAGGCAGACTGGAGAGACCTTGTTTTCCTCAAAGAAAGAAGTGAAAGAAATCTATTAACCTTTTCCTGCTTTATCCATCAGTGTTTCAAATCTCTTTGTCCTTTTAGTGACTATTTAGTTTTACAATAAAATGTCATATGCACATGGTTAAGCTCCAAAATTCAGATTTTATGTTAAAACCAACAGCAAAAACAACCAAAAAATTAAGGAAGGACAGAAACATCTCTAACATTTGCTTTTACAGTTTATAAGCTACACTGATTGCAAAGTCAAATAGTGGAACAGCTCAGCAGGAAAAAAAGTAACCAGTCAGCACCGTTCTTCCCTTCAGGATAAATATCTTTAATGATAATTAAATGTGTGCAGGAGTTCATATGGATCCATCTTAATTTTGATGCAAAAGACGAAGATCACAAGATGCAAAATAAATGAACGAAGCAAATATTGACGGGCAAGCAGCAACAAATTAAATTCTTTGATTTTTTTCTATTTTTTTGCTACTTGAGCCTTGGTCCAGAACAGGATTCTGTATATTAGAAGTCTACTTAAGCTCATCAATTTCTAGATTTTAGGATTGAAATGAGCCATTATTATCACCCAGTGTGACCTCCAGAACACAGGAGAATTCCAGATGATAATTTCTGCAGTTCAGTCAGCTGTTTATTGACTTGATCTTCCAAAACGCTGAGCTTTCTGGCCCTGGTTGGGTCAAGCATTTCAAAGTGATCCCTGTTAAGAGGGAGGCAAGACAGTTCTACACAGCTTAAAGCTAACCACAGAGGTGTCTTACATGGACAGAGCCTAAAATAGTTTTCTAATAAAGAATTCAATTCTTCCTGGTGGTAGGAAGATGACTGAGGCAACAGACCCATAGATAGATGAAGATGAACTTTTGATTTTAAACCGTTCATCCTTAAAATAGTGCCCATGTATTAACATGGGCCATAAGTACAGCTCTAGGAAAGCTGTGGAGATGGGAAAGACTCCACAATTGCAGATTTCTTGGGCAGCTGTTATTCTAGAAATTGAAACCCCAAGAGAACTGAGAACTGATTCTTGTGGAGAAGCCTCCATGGTTTGTTAAGAGAAGCTTCTCTCCCTAACTAAAATTTCAAAAACGAAACAAAAACAAAAACAAAAAAAAAAAAAAAANAAAAAAAAACAAAAAAAAAAAAAAAAAAAAAAACCAAAACAAAAAACAAACCCACAAAGAAACAAAAAAAACTAAAGGTGGTAAACTAACTGACATCTTTAGGTTTTGTTTCTCTACATTGTCAGTAGAAAGGAAAGAAGGGTGTAAGAGAAAATAATTGTTTTGAAGTTTTTATTCTAATTGTCATAACTTTTTTAGGCCTATAAATAAATTTTTCTTTCTTTCTTTTGAAGTTTTAACCCTGTTTTGCTCTTCTCCTTGTCCTATCTCACAGCAAGCAAATGAGTAAGTAATTCGAGAAGGTACACAGGCATTTTGTCAACACTCAATCAGCAACAGCAAGGCAGATGAGAATGAACACAGACTCACTCACCAAACACCAACAGGAGTCTCTGCAGGACTGCTCAGAACACAAACTCTGTTTTTCTTCAAATCTTACTCTGTTGGGATCAAACCAGGGTCTAACAATGGGTTGATCAATGGCATTGTAGACATAAATATTCTTAAAATGTAGAGAAGTCCTTGGATGATTCCGAGGTCATTGAAGCTCACCAAAACTCTAACCTTCTTATTGTCGAAAGGGGAATTTCAGTAAAATTCCATTTCATTCATTAAAGCTTTGGATTTAATTCTAATGAAGAAATAAAACAAAGGTAAAATCTCTTAAGTCAGTTTAGAAGCATAACACCAGACTCCTGAGAAAGAACACTCCTTGTTTCCTTTCTTCTCTGCCCTTTTAAATGGGTAGTTATACTCACTTACAGCTCTCTGGGACTGCACCTCTTGCTTTCTTTGAGCACTTTTACAAAAGCAAGCAAGAAAAAAATACTTGTTGTTCTTTAATCCTTGAGTTCAACAGACAATCTTGGATTCCTGTCTGAAATGTCAAACTGCTTACGTCCACTGCAGAACAAAGTTGAATTTTCAAATCTTCTATTTATTTATCTATTTGTCTGGGTTAAAAGTTATCCTAGCACCTGTCATGTTTCTTGTTAAAGCCCTTTGGTGAAAGGACTTTGAAGTAGTGTTCATAAATCTCATTCTTAAATAGCATTCTTTTGAGGAAAAAAAAAAAGAAAAGAAAAAAAGGCACAAACAAAGCTCACTATTTTTCACTGTTCATTAGATTTTCATATCTGGAATAAGCAGAGGGCTTTAAAAGGAACAGAAAGAAAGCAGCAACTCCAATTGTCTGCAATAACTTCAGTATCTGGTCTGCATTCAGTTTCCATCCTAACACAGCAACCTTATGTGCTCAGTGAATAAGAGCCCGGGTAATATCTGAGAACTAGCTGTAATTTTTATCCATCAGAAGTGTCATGGTACGTGCATGTAGTGGTCTGAGTTCACCCAAAGGCTGGTAGCCTCTCCCTGGAAGTCATTTAGGGTCCGTGTATAATTGAGAGTCTCCAATTTGCTTATAGAATGGGCATGTGCTTCCGTGAACATCTGATCTATCTTTGAACTCCACAGGAATGTCAAAGCCACACTTAAGACTCCAGAGAGCTAGTGAGTTTATTCCCTATTGCTTTGAAAAACTTCCAGATTGTGTTTGGTTTCTGTTGAAAAAATTGCCTAAAACCCTTCCAAATGAACTGATTTCCTTTTTCTTCACTATTTTGAAAGATAGAAGCTCATTTGTCGTAAAACTTAGAACCAGTTCACATTTCTGAACATGAAAAGATTCCTATAATAAAATAGGAAGAAAGGTATCATACAGTGTTCAATATTCCTGCTTTAATTAATTTGAAGAAGTTTGATTTTAAAAAGGTAAAAACATTTTGTGTAATCCTCATACTGTAATCAGTATGTCATAATTTCACTTTACTAGAGTATTTAAGTACTATTTAATTTTTAAAACTACATATTAACATCAAATTTCAAAAATTAAAAGTTCAAAATTTTATAAAGTATTTAGAAGAAAAAACAAAAAGACAATTATCTCCATTTCAGCTTTTCATTCTTAATAGAATATCAGAACTTGCTGAAAGAAACATGGTTTTCAGACCAGACTTCATATGTTGTGGGTAACACTGCTCAGATTTCAGAGACCAGCATAAAAAAAGGGTTCTTGTCATCTGTGCATTTAGCAATTTTCTCTTTATTTATACATGTATTTCTATTATAGATACATATATAATATTTACATATGTATATCTATAGCCTCATAACAAGTCAGGCGCAGCCTTGGTCTGAGGGTACCCTGCATTTGCAGCAGCAGTGCGTGAGCAGTGCCATAGCAGTGGCACTTAAGGCCCATCGGTGGGTGTCAGTAACCGCATATTCTGTGCATCTGAATGTGTTCATCACTCTGCAACCGGGATGAAAGGCCTGCTTAGCAGATGGAAACCTGTCAGCTCCTTTCCACTAAACTGCTTTCTTGTGTCACGGATCCTTCAAGGCATTCCTTTGTCATAAATACTCACCCTCTTCAGCAAAATCACAGGGTGAGTCAGAAAGGAATCGTGGTTTTGATTCCTGTGGTAAATGCCACTTGTACCCAAGAGGATGGCTCCCTGGTCAGGAGTCAGGCATCTTCTAATATCCTGCTTACCTTGAATGCCAGAAAGTGAGAGGAAAAACTAAAAAGTCTAACACATGAGAGTTCAGAACAAATGGGAGTTTAACACCATGAATTTTATAGCCCATTTATTTTCTTTGTCACTTTAATGGTCAGTAGCCTTCTGTAACTGTAAAAGGGAAAAACAAATCCTAAAAGGAAAAGTACTAATGTCTCATCAGTATTTCTAGGGCTGATTCTGTTCTCCTCACTCAGCTCAGGCTCTGTACTGACTGTTATGCAGCTGAGCCAAGGATGGCAAAGATGGAGGTGACAAGAAGCTGAAGGGAACCAGTAGTGTCTCAGGTGAGCTTTCTGCATTCGTTGCAGTATAAAGTAACCTTCTTCTCATGTCTGCATTGCAGAGGGAAGATACATCAAAGATGGTTTAAAAATAAAACTGACAGGAAAACCAAGGAGCACCAGACTGGTCTCTTAGTACCAATTGTTGGGCTCTGTCCTTTTACAGTTCTGCTGCAACATGCCCTCAACTAGAGAGGTTAACACCAGCTGAAATTCTTCTGACTTAAAAAACAAATTTAAGAGGAATTGGTGGCTTGCAGTATATTGCAACAGCTGCAGTGTAGCTGGACCCAGATCTTTCTCTGTCTCTTTACCCTCTCTCCTCACTGAAGCTAGTCTTTGTCCCTTTTGTGTGTCTCAGCCTCCAGGCTATGGTAAGGATCCTGTCTGGAAAGTGTCTCAGAATGATCGGTCCAAAGATGGGAAACAATGTCTAGAAAGCAAGACTCCTTGCTGTTCACCTTTTTCTGCAGAGCAAAACATGTCAAGAAAATGCTCAGGCAGGTGCATAGCAGCACGTGTGCCATCAGGCAGCACTAAGGTGCCGTCTTCTTCTGGCACGCTAGGAATGATAGTGGCAGAGCTGCCACGTTCCCAACCAGGCAGTTTCTGGATGAGTTAATCCTGCTGCATCCTTCCTACCACAGCAGTAATAAGAACAGTGCTGCTCTGACAGACTCCCAGAGTTCATTTCTTGAAGAGACAGAGAAGGCAGATCTTGTGTCAGGTCCTGCGGAACCTGGCAGGATTCTGTACTTCGCATCAGTGGATTATATCTCGAGCTTTTCTTTATTTTCATAAAGAAATATTATGTATTTCTTTTTGTCAGTAAGCCTCACAACATTTTACTGAAAAAATAAATGTGGAAAGTAACTTACAAGACATGTCCCACATTTCTGGACAAGGAATCAGAAGAGAAAATGTAACATTCCTCTGACAAGTGTTTGTCTTGTGCAGCTGTCTAATTTCTTTTCCTGAAAAACTCTGCTGGGATTTTTCAGAGAATCAGTCCTCTGACTTCAAGAAATAAATCATGAATACAAAATGCCTCTGGCTCTATGGAACTTTGCTACTAAATCTGCTTTCCCTTCGCGCTACCAGAACCTCATCAAGCCCAGCACAATGAAGGCTGTGATCAGATGAGGCAGTTTTCTCTTTCAGCTGCTTGTTCACTCCTGGTGCTGGCCACATGTGGCACACAACCATGCTGGATGGAGCCACTGCCATAGCACTTATCATAGCACATACATACCACACAGTTAAGCCTTTTGCTACAAAACCAATAAAAAAACCCCAAGCAGCACAGAGACCTGATTCAAATAGAGCTTATTTTAGTGGAAGTGTCTTACAGGCATCTATTATGACCATGAATGTCAGTGAATCACAAAAATAATACTTTGCATGTTCAGTAAGACCTGATAAATTTGACTGACTGACTGACCGACTGACTGGGAGAGCCAGTTCCCTTCTGGGAGAGTGAGTGCACTCAAAGCTTTGTCGTTCCCTCCATTTGTTCTTTTTCATTCCTTTTTCATTCCCTCCTTCCCTGGACGAATGAGAAAGGAACAAGAAAGAAAGAAAGGAAGGAATGAGAAAGGAATGAGAAAAAATGAAAGGAAGGAAGGAGGGAATGAGAAAGGAATGAAGAAGAATGAATGAAAGGAGGGAGGGAGAGAAAAGAGAATGAGAAAGAACAAAAGAAATTCAACCTTCAACTTACCAAAAAATATTTTTAAAAAATAATAATTCATGCCACTATCTTGCATGAGGAATAAATCCTGTGTTCAAGTGTTCCACAGGCTTGTCATCTGGTGGTGAGTCACCACTCACCTTATAATGAATGGCATTAATTTGATTTTGAAAGAACAGCTTTTGCATGTTATGTCTCATGAGGTTACAAACAACACATGAATCTGATACAGGCTGTACAGACAGCTCACGTGGACAAATACAGCGGATTTTATTAATGGAGGGAATCCCAGAGGGAGATGGGAATTTGTTCTAATGACAGTTAATCTCAAGGTTTAGGAGGTAGAGAAAAACAAGGGGAAATAATTTATGAATCTGTCCCAGCTGGTGGTAGTGTCAGTGTTTTGGGAGGATTTGTACACATGCACCCAATGGTCTGCCCTCCCCACACACAGACACCTTCCTTCTATCCCCAGGCAATTCAGAAATGTACAACAGCAATTCCTGTGATGTCAGAGGCCCGTTCACTTGACTTTCCATCAGTCAGGCCCACTTTTGAGCATGTGTACATTTGACACTTTCTTCTCTTCTATCAACACTTACTGTCTTCACCACCTGGGAGCTGTCTCTGCTTCCTATTTTTTCCCAGATTCCAGGTATTTTTGCAGAAAGGTGGTTTGTTGTGGTTCCCTTGCATGGTAGTGGGAAAATGGCAAGGAAAATATCCCTGCTGTCTTTCCTGTTCTGCATTTTCTATGATTGTGAGGATGAGGGTTCAGTAAACTTGTATATTTGTATTTGTTATGTGACATAAAAAAACCAGGTTGCAACACTGACCTATATCCAGTTCAACTCCTCTTGTAAATGAAAAATCAGCGTGGAAAACTGCATCCATGGAGCTGAGTGTGGAAAAGGACAGGCAGCTGAAGTCTCTGGAAAAACCCAAGCTACTTATGTCTCATTGTAAAGCAAGAATTGGCTTATAGACGTACACAGAAGTTATGAACACACAGAGCACACTTTTATTTTTATCTTCCTTTAAAAAAAAGAGATCTCACACTATGTCTTTGAGTTAAAAACAAACATGGAAATGAACACAAAGAGAGTAATTTTAAATTAAAATTTTTTTACTGCCTCTCCATCACTTCTGTTCCAAGTAGCTGTTGAACATTACCCTGTCAAGTCTTCAAGTATTTAACTACAAAATACTCGTCATAAATAATGTAGACAGATTAACTAAATGGTACATAATTACTGCAAATTCCGAGTCCCCTTGCAGAATATATTTTATCCATGATTACAGTGCTTACAGACTTTCCAAACAGTCTCTTGTATATTTGACAGTAAGCCATAGGAAAATTTCAGCTGTCTATAACTGCATTGTAGAATCTATAAAAACTTAGATTAACATGTTATTAAAGACTTTGATTTAGAAAACACCTAATATATTTTTCTATTTTTCCCCCCCTTTTCATTTAGGGTTAAAAATTGCACAAGATTGCACTTGTAAAGTGGAAGTTTTCAAAATTGATTGTAGGTTCATAGCTCTGTAACAAGGTACTTTCACTCTGGCAGAGACTCAAACGAGACAATTAACAGGAGTAATGAAGCAATTCAAAGAGAGAGTTGTGGGGCTTTTTAATTGGTGCTTCAGAAAGCCAAAGTTCCCTCTATACAGAAAAGAGTGGATCCAGGGAGTAATTGCCTCTCCGTTTATCTAAAAAGGGCTTGAAATCTCAGTCAAATAAGCTCTTGATCTTAGCACAGGAAGGTCATGGTTCTCTGGAAGTGTACAGATGTTCCTCCCCTGCAGTGAGTGGTCCTTTAGTGATTTGAAAGATTTTATGCTGGTCATTACAAGATACTGAATGAATGCCAAAATAAAAGCTAAAATATAGATTCTCCACAGCTCCTATTGTGTATTAAGGGAAAATTTCCACTAACTGCAACAGCAGCTGGGTCAGTGTCTGTTGATAATTAAATAGTCGTCTTATATCTGAGCACTTCACATTACAAATATGACTTTGAGTAAGGACAATACATCCACTTTTGAGAGTCTGACTATATGTTGAGTAGCTGGTCCCAGAATAACCTATGTTTTTCAGACTAAAAATATGGGATTAGGTTTTCAGAGTCCTGAGCAGGCAACAAAAGCACCATTATTTGACCGGGGTCCAAGATTGTCCTCAAAAGTGTACCAATGTAAAAGTTTCAGCAGTGTAAGCACAGTTCAATTTTGTTTTCATTCCCAGACCAGCTCTGTTCAGCTCTCACTCTGTCTTCTGTGCTCTCCACATGCATCTTGGGAAAGCAAAGACAGCAGCAGGCAAATTGCCTGTAAATTCCATAAAGCCCTGAATGCCCGTTGCTGTGCAGTGTCTTTAGTGTAGAAGTCAGACTGGTACCCTGCAGAACTGTCTTGGTGCCATTCCATTTCTATTCTAATTCTACCAGTACTGTAGTACCAACCAACTACTCTCCGTATGCCTCAAGCTGAAAAACCTTCTTCTGGAAGAAATCCTGGTTTGAGTAAGGTGTAGGCTTGCAGTGAGAGACTCCTAGAGCATTTCCATTTCCTCTTGAAATCGGTGTGAATTTGGGACTTGAACTTCCATTCTTGACTGTGCATTATGCTCAGTGTTGCTCTTCCCTGCCTTGGATGTATGGAAAGAACACTCTCAGCTGCTGTTACCCTTGAAGTAAGGGAAAGACCATATTCTGAGGATATCACAGTGGTATGAGGAAAGAAACTGGATCGTATCTGCCAAATAAATGACTCCTAGGCAGCACACTTCTTAAAAAACATCAGGCTCTCAAAGAGATTCATTTGCATCGTGGTGGAAAAATTGCTAATGAAATCCTCAGGAATCCTCTTGGATGTATTGCATAGTAAGGACTTCAGAGCTGAAAAAGGAATTTTCTCTTCAGTCATTGCAACAGATAATGATACATTTGTGGCTGTCTTATCCACAGGTACTTGCCCTTGTCAGCAAATGTGGAGACATGGGATGGATACCTTTAAATGCTGTGCAAATTACTTCTAGACAGGCAAGTCTTATTTTATACAAAGAAGGAATTTACTGGTATATTTCAATCTGAAAGTCCATCCACTTTTCCCCATGCAGTAGAGGTAAAATTAGGGTAATACTTAAGATGATATTTGGGTGACCTTCCTTCTACTTGTCACACATAATCTTGGAAAGTCATCCACTCTCTCAGTACTCTGGTTTTTTGTCTGTAAAGGTACTATGTACTATGACTCTTCATATCCCCTGTCTAGATCACAACTAGATCAGAATGAAGAAGAGATCTTCTATTCAGTGGTTGACTTTGAAAGTCAGGAAAACAATTTGCTGTAGATTAAATGAAAATGGAGATATCTTCTTTGAAATTTTTATTTTTCATAAAATCCATATGCAGATTTTTTTTCAATCCCAAGAATAGTGTTTCATTTTAGCTTGGTGTAGAAAAATTCTTCATATTTTTTTAAAATAAATTTTAATACATCTCATATTGCAAAGTTTTAATTTAAAAGACACTCATAACTTTTTATTTTAGAGTTCTTAGATTGTGAGAGCTTTAGCATCCAAGGTATTATTTCTCATTTTGGCAGTAGTGGAGTGTTACACTTTTAATTTTAAAAATCAATTATCTACAAACCATTTCCTTTTTTTCAGTGCAGGGAGAAGTACTGATACTATCTGCAAAATTTGAGACAGTTTCATAAATAACTTCAATCCTCCCAGTTCTGATTTTCTATTTTTGCCTATTGTCTTTTTTCTTTAATACAATTCAGTGTATAGTTCCCTGGTACAATGGGAGCCTCAATGGAATCACATTTAGCTGAGTTAATTGCTTCTGTTTTCTAGGGAGGGAAAGAATAACATCACTCACATAGTGGGCAGACCTTCTGCAAACACTGACATCCCATGAACAGCAATGAATTTTGCATTTCTGTCAATTAATCTTCATGTTTATTAGCTGAAAAAATGACAGGGTTAGGATGTAGGACACAGTTTATCACTTATACTAGTCTTCTTTATCTTTTATCATTTTGCTTTATATTCTACAAAGACACAGATTTGACCTGAATTAGGTCCTGCGTCTCTTTCATTCTTATCTCAGTCATGGCAGCAGGCAGGAGATCTTTTACGATCAGTATTTCACTTCATTTGTTTCAGTTGTGGCTCTGGTTCTGCCAGAGGAAAAAGAAACATGATAACAACAATTTCTCTCCTTGACAATCAGACTGCTGCATAGGTCTACTCTGACTTAACATCTCCTCTGTTATCTCTCCCTCCCCACTCAAACCTCACATTTCCTTGGGTCTTGCCAGTGATTTGATATTGTGGAAGCTGGGGAGACCAGGCAAAGAAACTGCGATTTCTCAAGATCATAAAAGCATTTTGGTAGAAGAATCAGGATATACACTATTTGGGAGAAAGTACTTACTACCACTCCCTATTTCTAATATTTTCATGTACATCTGCCACAAAAATGACACAAATTGTTTTTTTCCTGTTGGAAAGAGAAGCCATGGAACAAAGAGATAGAGTTTGAGCTTATCCTTGTATGGAATTGAATTGTCTCCTTTGTATCAGAGAGAAGCCAGCTGGATTTGAAACTTGTACTGCTGATGCCACTGTATAGGCAATCATCACACAAAAGTATAATAATGAATGGATGGCTGGAGTTAAACCTCCTGGCAACAGGCATGGTGGGTACTTACTTCTGTCTCCACAAAAGAAACTATTTAAAATGTGAGTTATAAACAGGCTGCATGCCCTGCACCTCCTGCTGTTTAATTGATACCTTACACCACCAAAGTATAGCTAATACATCTTTCACTCCCAATAAATCAGGTACAACTACAAACTCCTCTAAAAGAAAATAGATTAAATTCATGTTTACTGTACTTACTAAAGCTTGCCAGAAACTGAAATTTCTAGTAATTCCACACTTGTGTTCTTCTCATGCTAAGTCAAAAATTTTGTTTCCTTTCCTTTTCTTTCATTTTAGAGAAATAGGGAAATCTAGTGCCTCCATGCCATTAAATTTGAAATACTGAAATTGCTTTGATACTGAGCAACATTTGCCTGCACTGCTGCAGTTCCTGTGGGGATGGGCATCCAGATACCCCATCTCTTACAGGACCTGGGCTGGATCAACCTAAGTTTCCCAGGGTCTCTATGGCATTTATGTTGAGAAGGGAACCATGTGCTCTATGAGAAAATGTGAGGGTCAACACAAAACAGGCTGTGAGTAGAAGGTATGCACTTCCCATAGGCTACTGCACTGCTCCACTGAGTTATCAATTTAGGCAAAGCTGAAACGAAAGAATAAGACACAAAATACTTTCCCTTTTTCCCAGGTAATCGTGTCAACTCATAAATTCTCATATCCCCTACAAAGTGATTTTTCATTTGGAAGATGTCAGCTGTAAGTCCTTTGCACACTTGTATTTTCACTATTTTTTTAGGGAAATAGCTACAGCTACACATACATCCATTGAAACCCCTTGATTTTTCATCCTGATCTGCAGTTCCAGTTGCCTGTGTCTCTCCAGGGTTTAGTGTGTCCCTCCAGTAAAAGTGAGAAACATGGGTGTATCTTATTCCGTTCCATAAAACATTCTTGTTATTCCTAAGGCTTGTCCAGGTAAATCCGCTTGTTACCTTGGTGGGAAAAAAAAAAATTCCCTTTAACAACATTGAAAGCAATGCAGACTGGCAGAAGTGCAGGATCCTTTTCTTCAAAATCTTTGAGCATCCTGGGATGCCAGTCGAGCAGATTGTGCAACAGCTCAGTGGTCGTTCATTCCCTTGTCTACATCACTGTCAGCAAGTGGCTCTTAATTTCCCAACTGATACAGGCACACCAAGGGAAGAAGCTGCCTGTGGGAAAAATTAAAAGAACAGCAGCAGCTCACAGT
Source organism: Regulus satrapa (assembly GCA_013396955.1). Classification (NCBI taxonomy): domain Eukaryota; kingdom Metazoa; phylum Chordata; class Aves; order Passeriformes; family Regulidae; genus Regulus; species Regulus satrapa. Next base: position 525,360 of record VWZN01014418.1, on the reverse strand, counting down.
GATTATGTCAATTAGTGCTGTGTTGATTAAGCTGGAACGAAAAAAAAGGACAAATGCTCTATTCCTTTCCTGTCTTTTCACCTGCACATTTTCTTTCAAAGCAGCAAGCTGCCTAATCTTTTTATTGAAGATCACTTCAACAAAAGAATAGCTTTTGTTTCTCCTATGGCCTATTGCTGTTATGGCTAAATTAGCCTTAAACTGTTTAACCAAGGCTATTGCTTTCAAAAAACCTAAAAACTATCCCACAAACACAACAAAGCTCATAGACATGAACCATCTGCAGCCAAACTGCCTTGGGCTAGGAATTCTCAGAACAAGCTGAGACATGCCACCCATTATAGAGCACCTGATTCTCTCTGCAAATGCAAAACCTGCTAACACAGACATCCTCCCCAAACTCTGATCTGTATGTTTGCTTTAGAATTGGCTTATTGTTTCCCTTCCCAGTATGATCAGATACTGTTGTGGAAAGTTGCCATGTATTTTACATTTAAGATAGGATCTATCTTAAGATATCTCAGGTTTTTCTACCTGTGACAGCTATGGGAATGTCTGTCAACTGATTTTTCCAAGATCCTAAAATAACCATATTTTCCTGAAGAAAAACAAAACAAGGCATTTGTGGGCTTGACATTAAATCTCCATGTTTGTTACTTCATCCCTGCACATCAATCTACATTATTACCCACTGCTGTGACTCACAGACCCTAACTCCTACTCCCCTCAGCAGTGCTGAGTCTTTAGGGAAAACTGATGTCTTCCATCACAAAGTGAATGAATAAAGGAGGCCTCTCACTTCTGGCATAGGTCCAACCAAGAAATTACAAAAAAAAAAAAATTTAAATCAAAAGCACAGGTAAATAAAGCTGGCAGAGTTAGAGAAATAATGAAATTGCAAACTCCTTTCAAAAACAACCTCTTCCTGAATAACCCCACATTCTCAGTGTATCAGCTATGATGCCTTCTACTTTCCTACATCACTCACCCTCCACTTTTGTGGCATCTATGCAAAAATCAGAGCAGCTTGAAGCCCCTCCCCAAAGCCAAAAGAAACTATCAATACTGAAGCCAGCAGGAGAAACCTCACATTAGCCATTAGGCTTCTAGCAGGTAATGATTTAGCAATTAGAAATGAACTATCCCTACACCACGCTTATCTCCCCTCTGTCATGTTCAAGTTCTTGAAGGCCTAATGGACACGATTTTATTACTGGAGATAAAATGTAATGGTACCAGAGAGTTTCATTCTGCCCAGCACTACAATTGTATTTGTCTGTGCCTCTCATTAAGTGTGGGTGAGCAGCTATGGCTGAGACTATTTTCTCTACTGAAGTGCCACTGCTGACATCTATGACTCCAGTGAGTAGCACTAACTTTTGTTCCAGTGTTGTAAGGTAAACTTAAACTTCCATGTTTACAAGGCAGCAATTTTTTTTTAATTTTTTTTTTTTTTTTCAGAAGGGATGACACTTTACTGTCATGTCCTCCATGCTGGGGAAATACCAAGCAGGGTTGAACTGGCTTGAAGATGGAAGTGTTCATGAATGATAATTACTGAAAAATGTCTGTGAGTGACTGTGTAGAGGGATCTTTTCCTTCCCCTGCAAGAACATTAGTTTGTCTGTGCTCTGCTATGACTAATAATGGATAATTTTGGCCCTATCAAAAAAGCTATTTAAAATCTTGGCACTCACCTTGGGATTTAGATCTTTGGAAGGGCAAAATGCTTCCTAGTGAGAGGTCAGAATTCTGGTTGGATTGATGTTTCTGAGGCACTAAAGCAATTTCCATTAATGGCAGAGCTGAGTATCACATTATTATTATTGTTATTATTGTTATTATTATTATATAGTATAAAAATAATTATTCATACAAAACCTGTGAGACAATGTTCCTTGTTTGCAAAGAAGAGAGGAAGAAAGGATCAGTTATTTTGATAATTCTTGTGGGTATTCCAGATAACATGTTCTCCTGCAGGTCTCCCTGCCCTACAAGGACATTTCTGTATTATGAGCAGTTTACTGTGATTTCCCTTCTGCTGCAGCTCACAGGCTGATGTACACACTGTACTGAACAGTCAGTAGCATTTCCTTCTGCTGAGAAGGTAACTCCTGGCAGGAACCTGTTAATCCCCTGCTTCCTCTTCTAGAGGAAGAGTCCATGAAGATTTAAAAAGCGACTGACCTTAGGACCTCACCTGAAAGTATTTGAAAGAGTTGGAGCAAAATGACACAAATCAGTAGAGTCTCTTAAATTTCAGGCAAATCCACAGGGAACGTCTGTAGTTAGTGAATTATGGAAACAGCAAAACTATACATCACAGGAGTGATGGCAGGAGCAGCCCTTACCCTGTTAGTAGTTCTCTTCTACTCTGGTCTGCTCACCTGTAAGTTGACCTTTCTTTACCTTTAGGAGTATATCTGAATTTAAATAACATATCTGTATCCATACTGCCAAGCCTCTTCTCCCATTCGGAAGAGATTTTTTACAAAAACACCAGTCTGTGTGTGTGTGCATACATCCATATTTTAGCTTCACATTAAATAGATATTATTCTGGGTTGAGTTGGTTTTGGGTTTTGGGCTTTGGTTTTTTGTTTTTTTTTTTTCAGTAAGTAGACAAACAGAATTTTCTTTCTGACTCTGTTCAATGTTGAAGTGGCTTTGCTTTTTTGTTGTTGTTTTGGCTTTTTAAAAGCAAGACTTGGCTCTGTGTTTGTGAGCGAGAGAAAATGCTTGTGTCTGGAGGGGTTTAAAAAGTTTAGGATTTATATACTTCAAGAAGTAGAAAGAAAAAAGACCAGAATTGGATTTAACTAGAACCATTCTTGATTTGCATACTAAAAGGTATCTGACAAGTGTAGTGGTGTCGCCAAATCTCACTAAAGGGTTCCTCCTTTCTTTGCCCACTCAAAATGACAAAACTGTCACAAAGAGAGATCTTCAGAGACATCACAGCTGACGTTGTTACCAAAGGCACAAAAGTCTTTAGAAAGACAAGTATTCTTTCTCCTGTCACTTTAACACTCAGAACACCAGCCCAGTCTCACAAACCACGTATAAGGTCAGTGCACAGGAGCTTCTTCCAGACAAGAGGCTTGAAAAGATATCTGCCATGAATGTCACTGATCTTTTTTTGATTGTGTTGTGCTGAATCTCTGCATTTTCTTTGTCTGCAGAACAGGTCGTGTTCTCATTGGCATGAATCCCCTGGCTGCAGGCTTACCCTCTCCTTTGAAAATCTGCAATATTTCAGTCCTGGGGTAGTTAACATAAGAAGAAAGAAAGCAAGAGAGCACACTTTCAACTTTGTTCACATTGAAAAAATTGTGTATGACATTTGACCAGAAGCAGTTGGGTTTGAATGAAAGATGCTTGAATCAGGTGAAAATAAATCCAGTATCTCTCCGCAAGTTAGGTAAACTTATCTCTGCAGAGCAGCTGGGAGTTCCAGGAACAAGAAAGAGCCTCATTCTATCTTGAAAGCTGTGCAGTGTTAGTCACAGTCTGGAATATGTATATGAATATATGTAGAAGCTTGCACATACATCAGATAGAATAGGGTATTTCAGTTAGAAGGGACCTGCAATCATCATCTGGTTCAGCTGCCTGACCTCTTTGGGGCTGTCCCTGAAGTTTGTCCAAATGCCTCTCAAACACTGACGGACTTGAGGCATCAGCCACCAGGAGAGCTCAGCACCTCCCTCCCCACTCCCCATTCCCAGGAAAGTGCAAAGGGTGACGAGGTCACCCCTCAGTCTGGTCTTCTCCAAACTGCACACACCCAAACCCAGAGTCCTCAGCGCATTTAATGCAGCCAATACAATGGGGAGGAAAGAAAGATTCAGCAATACAATTAACTTCTGAATATTCTACTTAATACACATTTTCACCCTGCACTCCTTGTGGAGGTAATGGAGAGATACAGGTACCTCCAGAGGCTAATTTAGTCCACTACTCTCTTATAAAGTAATTAGGCTTCATCAGGTAAGGAGAAATCTGGGCTTTCAACTTGCCAATAATCTTTAAATGAGCACCTGAACTCCCTCTGCAGCTTGAAATCTACAAAAAGTTTCTTCAGCTTCTGCATTCCAAAATGTTTGCATCTTGTATTCCACAACTTCCTGGGAGAATATTTCTGCCACTATTCCTGGCAGAAGAAATCAGGCAAAAATAGCCTTTCGACTGTTAACTTGCTTCAGGTTTTTAAAATGTTTTCTAAAAAAAAAAGAAAAAAAAAAAAAAAAGAAAAAAAAGCCTGTTCCTACATTCAGTATTCTGGTGAGCTTTGAAATATACTTAGATTTTATTTTTAAATTTATTTAATCCACAAGGACTCAACAAACACAGTGGGCTGCTCTGACTAGAAAGATTTTGTTTTGCATTTCTGGCTTAAAACTAAAATAAATGTCACTTTAGATTAACCTCAGATTCTTGTTTAAATAGATTCCATTCCAATCCACGAACAAAGCAAAATATTTAAAGAAAAACAACCAAATGAACCACCTCCCTATTTTTCTATCATTTAAATGCCATATTTTCTTTTACCTCCTAATTGTTTTCCTTAATATTGCTTTTCATAATAGTTGAAATTCAAATTATTATTTAAGATTTATAATTTTAACTTACTTATTCAGTTAAAAAAAATGTTTTGTCACAATGCATTAGTGCCAAAATCTGATTGTGCTAGTTTTTACATGATAAATATTAGAATGTGAAATCACAAATGGACTTGTTTTTTATTCCTGTGAAGTTCAAATGTTAATTTATATCAAAGCAAGACAATATAAGAACAGATATTCCTTCTTTCAAAAGCTGTGCTGCAGGTATATGAATAAAAGAGACTAACCTATTTTGTTAGTTGATTCAGAGAAAAAGAAAAGAAAAATAAAGAGAAAGAAAGAAAGAAAATAGAAAGAAAGAAAGAAAATAGAAAGAAAGAAAGAAAATAGAAAGAAAGAAAGAAAATAGAAAGAAAGAAAGAAAATAGAAAGAAAGAAAGAAAGAACACCCCATTTTAAGAAAGTTAAATTGCTTTTTGATATTCCTCTTTCAGATTTGTAATTCAACACTCTGTTTGATGTGATGAATCTGAACTTCAATATCCCTACAAACCCCCTTTCTTCACCTTGAACATTTGTAAATACTGTGAAAGCCATTTTCCATGCCTATTGACAGGCAGTGTATATAGATAGAATATACTTTATGTGCACACAGAGAGACATAAAGGTTATGGGAGGAACAACACAGAAGATGTTGTTCTCTTCAGGTCCCAATGTAGATCAAGCAGTAATTTTTTTTTTAAATTTTTTTTTTTTTCACCAGATACACCTTGCAAAGCAATGCAAGGTGCAGCTCAGCTTTATGAAGTGGTACCAGAAGCTTTGGCAGACACAACGTGAGTGACACAAATACCCCACCTGACTTACGTGCAGCCATCAAATTAAACAATGTTGGTGGGAAAGAGAGCTACCATCCTCAAGCTTCCATAATAATATTAATTAAATTCCTTAACTTATTTGGATATTAAAATGGGTCATACTTCTAAGTTTTTTTCTGTCTGAAGATTTATTCAAGATATAGATACTAACAGGCAGAATTTCCTTCTGAGCATTAATATACTGTTGGTGCAAGGAGGATTTAGAAAAGCAAGGAGAAAAAAAAAGCCTCACTGCTTCCTAGGGAGCAATTCTATTCTCTGAGTTTGCTTTTACATCATGTCTTTCTTCCTTCTTTGGTTCTAAAGAACATCTAAAGATATTTCACACATCTATTTTGCCCATTTGCATACTAGAGGGGCATGGAAGTCAATGTAAAGTAAAATCTTACCTTTGGTTTTGGAAGATACTATCAGTGAGTGGTAAACTCATGCATGTGAAAGCACCCATCAAGTTATGTATTTATGATTTTAACACGTGCATGCCGTTAACCCATGGATTAGTATTCTCTCAAGAATATAGGATTTGATACATATCCTTGCTTTTATCTTGCTTCAAATCAAAGAAAAGTAACTTCTACTTTCATAGGCACATTTCTACCCAATTAGTAAATGAACTGATTTATGCATGTATCATTTAATAATCTGAAAACTGAGATGTGATTACCCAGGTCTCTAAGTGACCTGTCTGCAGTACACAAGTCTAAGTAAAATCCTCTGCTCTCTCTCTATGTTCATAACTCAAATGCTGAAGTCTCTTCCCAACAAGACATTGCTTGTTCACAGTTTGCAAGTACATTTCTATGAAAATCAGTATATGTGTTCCACTCTCTGAGAAGTGTCCATATGGTCTATCAACACACATCCTTTCCCTGTTAGGTTGGAAAATGTTGTGGAAGCATGACACCATGGAACAGGGACACTGAATAATCCTCACAGTGGAAGAAGGCCAGGTTCTTTGATGGAATAAGATACCATGAGAAGCAGCTAGTACTTTTTATTTTCTTCCTATAAAAGTATTGATTAATACTGAAACCTGGTTGGACAGTTTATGTGTGCAATAAAAATGGTTACTCCTCTCATCATGGGAGCTTCATGTCAACATCTTCTGTATGTAGGATCCTGTGCTATAATGTGACTATGTCGATTCACATCATAATCACCTTGAAGCTTTTACAACTAAAAGAAGTGATAATGAAAAGGTGGTGAAAAACAAACAAACAAACAAATTTGTCCCTGTCTTACAGACAGAGAATGGAAAGAGAATAAATCCACTTCATCTGCAGTACCTGAAGTCATTCTTGCAGTCAATATGTAGTTAGGTTGCAGTCCTGAAACATATTAAGAGAAATTTGCTAAGGTCAGACAGCAAATCTCATGAGGATCCCATCTCCCACATCTCTCACAGTGCTTCAGTGAGAGAACATTTTCCCTTGCTAATATTGTGTACCAGGCTAAACCATCAGAGAAGTCACTATGTCCTCTAAGCATCACTTGGACTTGTGAGCTTTAGCTGCTATGGATCTACCTCCCAGCAGCACAGAAAGTACACTTAGCACTTTTATCCACTTCCTTGTTGTTTGTATGTCAGGGCAGTGGTACAAATTCATTGCTGCTTGTCAGCTGTCTGGCAAATGCTGGCTCTCTACAGGAAAAGTAAGTGGTTCTATTTAAGTATCTGTCAGCAAATATGACAAAAGCCATGAATACTTCTCTGGGATTTGCAATGACCTTTTCATTTGCCTTGAAGAGTTGTCTTCCTCAGATCAAGAAATTAATTAGATTGCTGAAACTTGCTGTACATCTCTATCACTGTACCAGGGAAATCCATTTCTCTTTTTGACAATCACTCTGCGGGATACGTCCATTCTCCCCAGAAACCCGTGTCCACAGATGGTTACACTTTCTTCACAGCTTTTTACTGTGAAGGTGACAGCACACTGACCAACCTTGGTTGTAAACAATCACAGCATTTGGCAACGTTGAATTGCCTGGAAGCTCAAAATATTGAGTTTCCACAGTGCATTGGTAGAGTGCTATGGTGGGCCCCAAGGCTCACAGCTCTTCAAATTAGGCTGAAGGGGTGCAAAGCTGCCACAGCTTTGCAGCAAGAAGAGTGTTTTCTGGTTCCACACAGGGCATACATGCACCTGAATATTCCTAGGATGGGGAAGGCACATCTAGAAACTGGTAAAATGGATTTTCAGTGGCACAGCAATCATCAGTGGTGCTGAGAATGGCATTGTTGTCTGCACTGTCACACAGATGAGCAATGGAACTGTGACATGGCCCATGGTCTCAGTGGATTGTTTGCTATTTAATGTCATGATTTCCTGAAGACAATTGGGAATTTAGGGAGTTGCCAGGAGACACTCACAGAAGCTTCAGATGGATTAATCTCATTTACAGGGGAAAAGAGATGTAGATTCAAAATCCATCTGTTCACCACAGCAATTACCTTGGAGGGGCTTTTTCTTCTGGAATATGCTGCTTCTGTGGTGAAACAGACTTCTCACACCAGATAAGGCCAGACAAATATTCCTCCAAATCAAGAGTACATCCTTTCTGGGGTCTACTTGTTTGCTGAAGATTTCACAATGAAGGGGGATAACTAACTATCTTCAGTCTGCACTCCTCCATAGCCCAGGCCCCTAAAGTTCCTGCTGTTACCCCCAGCAGCTGTGGCCAGCTAAACCCTGCCAGCACAGGGATGCTGCACAGTGTGAGCCTACTCCCCTCTTCCAGATCTAATGACATTGCCCCACCTAAACAAAGACGTGAAAACAATAAAAAATATCAGTTTTACTTTGTTTAGAAGACTCTCTATGGAGAGAAGTTGGCTGTTCTTATCAGCTCACATGGGATTGATTCAGAAGGGCTATGTGTAGGTAGCTTATTTGTGTGCCCTGCAGGGCTGCTCTCTGGAGAAAGGCATCATTTCCTGTGTTCTAAGTGCCAGCAATATGTACCCCAGTGCACATTCATCTGGGTCATAAAACTTCCCTTTGCTTGCAACAACTATGAAAGCACTAAGTGCATTAAATTAAAACACTGTTAAAGTGGTTTATGGGAACACCTTATAAATAATAATCAAGATCTAACTCCTGGGAAAACACTGTATTTCATGCAGTTTTGTTTCTTGCTGTCTGGAGAGAAGGCAAGCTTCATAAATATGCACCTTCTCTATTAACAGTTACAATTATTACCTTCCTTTGAGAAACTTTTCTTCCTTTTTGCAGTCTTCCCAATTCCAGAAGATGAACACACAACTGTGTAAGTCACACAGCCCCGAAACCTGCTGGTGCTCCAGGCAGGGAGTCATTCAGAAACCCATGTCTATATGCAGCTTAGATTGCTTAGATTTTGAATTTTTAGATGGTGCCCGGAGCCTGAATGCCCCTTTGTTGGCAGTGCCAGGTCCCAGTGATGGTCCATGGATTTTCATTTGTCTGTGTGACCTCCCATTACCCGGGTTTTAGTGTCCCCAGATGTGACACAAAGGTGGTGTCTCCTGTCACTGTGTGCTCGCTTTCTCCTCCCTCGGCTGGCCCCCACATGTGAGAGCAACAGATACTTTTATAGAGAGATGGACAGACTGACAGACAGACAGACAGACAGAAAGGCCAATGCATAGATACTCTCTCCTGTGCTTCAAAAACCTTCACCTTCTCAGATGAGAAAATATTTCTCTCTGTCTAAAAGGAGGGGAGCAGGGAACGGCTTGAAAAGGAGATCTCTGTTTCATGAATGCTTTCATCTAATCCTTCAGTGTTTTATCACTTATCCCTAGATTTAAAAGACTAATAGTTATGATTCCATGGGAAATTAGACCTAAATTACATACCAATGGAAATCAATATGCAACCAGCCTTAACTATAATGCTTCTAACATTCTCCAATATTATTTATATTGTATCTAGATACTTGATTTACTCTTTATCCTCTTTTAATAGAGACTTCTCATTAAAATGTTGTGGATTTGGCTTGATTTAATTTTGTTCACTTTTTTTTTTTTTTTTTTTTTTTTTGTTTTGTTTCCTCTTGTGTCTGTAAATTGTGTTCTAGTTTATGGAGGAAAAAAGCTAATTTTCTGATTCTGAGATGCTCTTTATATGACTAAATTTTACTATTACTCTAAATTTCTCCTTTTTCTTCTGTACTTCCTCCTACTTGGCAAATGGAAAGGAGGGAAGTGAAAGGGGAGGAGAGGTAAAAATACTTCAAAATATATCCAGGAAAGCACAGTGTTTATTCTCTGAAACTTAAATACCTCAAAAACATTCTTATAATAATTTCTAATGCATGGAAGCTTTTTACATGATCTATCAAAAAAAAAAAATAGATTAAATAAATTTTTAAAGTTATTGACTATTTTCCAGGACAACTCTGGTTCAGAAGTCCCTATGCCATTTTAAGGGATAGGGAATGTTTCATGCCATTATATACCACAGAGAAATCACTTTTTTTTTGGTCATTATGTTTGCATTTGCATTCTGTATTTACAAAGCCTTTGCCCCACTGGCATTCTTAATCTGGATCTGCCCAATGGCCCAGTCCTTTCTCACCAACCATGACCAGAACCAGCTGCTCCCAATAGCAGAAGCAAAAATTCAGCTTCTGCAATAATCTACCCAGGATGAATGTTCCTGCCCAACCACCATTAGTTAGTTAATCTACTATAACAATTTTTAAAAGCACATGATGAACAATGGGCCAAATGACTTTAAGAATGCTGCATCAGTAAAAGGTCTCATTTAGTTGGCTGCAGCTGAGCAATGCAGGTGACCAGCCAAAGCACCACAAATGGATTAATTCACAGTACAAGACAACACTGTAGTTAATTTACCTTTCTTTGAATTCTTGCTGGATCACTTTGACAAGCAAAGTGTGTCAGACCAGAAAATGACCATGACATCATTGCCTAGAGGAGCAGGCATGTCTATTTGGTTATGATCATATTCTAATGATCTCCCAATAGTCATAAAGCTGAGCATAGGGATCTCTGATAGATGGGTTTAATGGACTGACACTGATCAAAGCAAAAATGGGAGTTAGGTACCCTGAGCAAGGGCCTAACTGAGATTCATTAGAGGATGCAACAGTCCAGAGCTGGATGCTTCATCAAACAAGTCACTTAAAACCACACTGGAGAGAAGCACTGAGCTGTTCAAATGCTCTTCTGGGGAATGAATAGACACACAGGAGTGGAAGGAGACATCCAGGCATTCACTCAATTTGCAGGCAGCAGCAATTTAGCATGGGAATCTCTGCAAGACCAAGGGATTTAAGTACAGATAGCCACACCTGGATGCCTACATTGGGGCAAAGTGTTTAAAAAGGCTGATGCAGTCTGTGGAGAGTCCAGTCCTTCTAAAGCAGACAGTGGCATGTCAGCTAAATGAGCAGCTCTGCAATCTCCAAAACAGGCTCTTTATTGGCTGTCCTGGAAGGTCAGACATCGGCTCTCACCTAGATATGTAGGATAGAGTTCTTAATCTTACCTGAGAGCTCTTTCACAAGAGAAGCTGTCACTCTGTGGATGTCACTGAAGAGTCAAGTGAAACAACACTGTGTGCCCCCATGAACACGTGCTGTAAAAGGCACAGGGTGTAGAAGGAAAGTTGTGGTTCAATTTGGTGTTCTAGATTAATTCATGCACATCCTTTGAGGTGTCCTGGGCTAACCAATGCAGGCACACAGGTTTAGAACTGTGACACAGGAGTCTCAGAATAGCAGTGACATTCTAGAACAGTAGCTGGTGACCAGACACAACACCATAGGATGCCTTAAGGGGCACCATATTCCTATGTTTAGACAATCATAGTTTCAATTCTCAATGAGGGAAACTGGTGTCTTTTATTAGTGCTTAATTCCTCTGTTGATAAGGAACCATTCTTTTCTTTCAGGTTAGGGAAATAACCTATTCAGTCTCCAGAGCTGCCATGGGAATATAGCAGTTACACTGCAGAAAATCATTATTAGTAGAATAACTACAAGGCAAGTCATGATTAGAGAAGGGATTACAATAGCATGTGTTAAAATAAAAAATATTTAGCTGTAGGAAGTTAATTTTGGAATTTCCCAGAACTGGCATCAGGATGATATTTCTTCAGAAATGCAACATTGAGAGACTGTGCTCATGAAATCTGCCATGACACAGAGTTAGAAGAACTGGAGCAAATTAAATAAAATGTGAATATTGCTAGTATGAATGAGATGACTTTAAGGTCTGTATTACTTGAAGTGAGATGATTTAAGTTTAAATACTTCTTCCCAGAAATTATAGTCAGTATCCTTATAGAAAATAAATATTATTTATTCTTGAATCCTTTTTTTAGGAAATGGCAGAGGAGAAGTAATACTTAGATAAATAAGTCAACAGTAAGATGAGCAAGAGCCACTTGGGTGATGTGGCCAAGAAAAACACAAATATTTATTTGGATATGTACAGTTTCCTCCAGGAGAAAATATTTAATGTCTCTGGAAAAGACATTAGAAAAAAAGGAACAGCCTTTTGCCAGCTGGTTCCTAGAAACATCATTTATACTGGACTACAAATGTAGAAGGCAGATGGAACGGAGCAGAGAAATTCAGTAGTGGTGAAAAAGGGGGTTCTAAAGAAAGTAGAGACACTAAGTTAATTTTGTTTCAACCGGTGGAACAAAGCCCAAGAGGAGGTAGAATAATTTTGTTGAATAAAACATCTGGGAACAGTCATAGGCTCATTTGTTGGAAGGCGTTGCCAGGGGTCCTCTTGTCCAGCCCCAACCTGAATGTGTTCTGTCAATGTCAGTAGCTCAGGTCAACCGTGGCTCTGTAAAAGCAAATCTTATAAAACTGTTAGGATGGGGATGCCACACCTTCCCTGGTGGTCACTGCAATAAACTCAGGAAATTCTTTCCTAATGTCCAGCCTGAACCTCTCCAGACATGGTTTGTGACACTTTCCCATTGTTCTGTTCTCTGACAGTACTAAGAGCATTCACAGATCACCTCTGTCTCAGAAAAAAATGAGTATTTGAACTAAGATAGACATGGTCCTAAACAGAGGTAAACGATCTGTCTCAAGTAACTCAAAATTAGAAGAAATTTTGTCTATTAATGGTTTGGGACTGTGGAGCAGATTTTGTTCAGGGAGATTGGAAATCAGAAAAATCACCTTGGTCCTTCAAACTTAAGGTGAAATAAAGTTACAGATTTCTCACTATAATCAAATACTTGATTGCTAGTATGTGGAAGAGTCTTGGGCTCTGTGAAGGCTTTCCAGCTCTCTGCTCTGCAGGCCCGAGATTCTCCCATAATTTTCCCTATCTTATAAAGCAAAGGCTCTGGAAATCTTTGCACCTTTCTCATTAGATGCAACTGCTAGTAGTTATATTACCAGTTATTCTTAATGATTTTTACACAGTCCAAGCACTGTTTACTAAAAGTCCTGCCAACCAACTGGTCCATGTTTACTAAAAGTCCTGCCAACCCTAACTGGCAGGGTTACACAGGAGTGGAAAGGTAAATCACTAGCAGAGGGCTGCACTGAATCACTGTTACAGCAAATCATTCCCTGCAGTTCCTCACAAACCCTTCATGGAGACAAACGTTCACTGTACAAATAGATTCCTTGGCAAGGATATTTCCTAAAAAAGCTGATAATATCAGCTTAATATCAGCTATAAAATGCATGCAGAATTTCCTTTACATCAGGGATACGATTGTTTCTAGGAATGATATTTTTTGTGGGTGACCTTGTACAATATTATTCAAGAGAAGGTTTTCCAGCACTGAAATAGAGTAATAAACATGTCTGAGCTTTATATATATATATAGGTATTACAAAACTAATAATTCTGATGATGCCTTTGAATAGAAAGAAAATCAACTTTGATTACTTGCCAAATGCTGCTCGAATATTATAAGACATGGAAGTTACTTATTCATACCAAGTTCCCTCATTTTATTTGTTCTCTGTAAAGAAATTCTTGTTCTTTGTCATTCTCTTTTTCCCGCTTCTCTTTTCTTCAGTCTCTTCTTCATCTGTGACACAAAAGCATTTTCTTTGCAGAGACATTACTTTGTTAATTCAGGATTATTCATTTGTGACACTCCTTTCCTCATCTTCTGTCAGAATACCTCTTTATTCTAGACTTTTCTCACATTTTGAAATTACAATATAATACTTTAAAAGAACGGTTCTTGCATTTTTTCCCCTTCAATAAATAAAATAAATTAATAAAGAGGTCAGACAGCACTGTTTGCAGGTGTTTCTGTGTGAAACAATTGATATTATTATATAAAAGGAAATGGAATTAGATGAGTTTTACTGAATTCCTTAGGGAAATCATTCAATGCACACTCTTATCAAAGTCTAATAATGGCCCTTCTGCCGTCTGTTTGCTTTGATGAAGCTGATAATAACAGAAATCTACATTTATTTGCATTTTTTTTCTGCTAGAATTCACTGTGGCATTGCCAAATGTAATTTTTAAGCATTAACACATGTAGATTTGTGAGTTGCATTTGTGAGTTGCATTAAGTAGAAAGAGATCAGACACAAACTCCTCCAGTCCCCAGGGCTGTGTTTGACCCCCTACATCTTTTTGGGAGTCACCAGACATGAGTATTCCCCTCTGTTCCAGGTCTCCAGTCAGCGTCAGAACGAAGAAGGTGCAGCAGGTGGGAGGACAAAATGAGCTGCCAAATTAATGCTTTTGCAGCTTTATTGAGGCAAGTTACAAAGATGTATTAAGAAGTAGAAAACCCTGCAAGTTAAGTAGGAATATACCAGAGCTCTCTTGTCCCAGATCACGTCTCTGTCTAGAGACACTAAATCACCAACACCTAAACCTCAGAGCCCAGATATGACCCTCACAACCCAAGTTTCCAAAGGTTTCATACAGGAGGCAGAAAACTGCAGTAGACATCAAACTCTGGTTCATACCCTAACAGCAGATAAACCTGACTACTGCCAAAATCTGAAATAATCCAAACCAAATGTTTTTGCCTTTCATTTTTTCTACTTTGCATATCCTGGTTCTCTGTTTGAAAATATGATTTCTGAACAGTGGAGGAAACTGATTTAAGTGTTGCAATGGGTGTGAAAAAAGTTAAGAAAACTTTCTGATTTGGAAAACAGTTTTCTTAAGAAAGTTTTTGAGTGAAAATAGGTTCTCATTATAATGCCAAGGGATTTGAATGCCTCTGCTCAGATCTAAAGATGGCTTCAAAGACAGAGTCTAGGAGAAATCACCACACTGCAACTGGCACAGTCACATCCTTCTTACCAAGATTTCAGCATAAAATGCTTGATAATCTGCACCATTAGTTCTTTCTTCTCTTACTTTCTTTTATTTCTATAAATCCCTCCTTGTCACACAGCTACTGCCTGCAACAAGGCAACAGCTGTTTGTGCTAAATCCACATGCTTTATTCCATTCCTCCAGTGAGATTCTGTATTGACTCAGTTCTCTCCCTCTCAACAGCCCAAGACAAACTTCGTGGCTTCCAAAAACTCCCCCAGTCAATACCTCCTAAGGTCCCTGAAGTGCTGTAATCTGAATCAAGGTCTGTGAAGCAAAACTGAAAATGAGCTCAGCAGGGTTTAGCCACAGCCTGTTATCTGTCACAGGAGGGTTTGGGTTTTTTTCTGCATGGTTTGGGGGTTTTTTTGGTTGCTCTTTGCAACAGAAAGTTGTTTTTCCCTGTTTTTCACTAACTTTCACTTCTCCAAAGTCAGCTCCTGTTTCTGAATCTTCAAGCTGTAACTGTGCACCATGAAAGTGCCAATCAACTTTGAGCTCAATAATCAAAGTACTTCTGATTTCTTCAAATCTCCCAAAAACAAAAGATTCATCTAGGCTGAAAGCACCTAATTTTATGTGTTTAGCTTGATTCTTCTCCTTCTTTGCAATTTGAAATAATTTCAAACAAAAATTGGAGCAGAGAGAGTTGCTGTTAGGGTGGTGCATCCTTACAGGGCAAAGGAAAATTTCAAGTGGTTATTTTTCTCTGTTCCTCAAGGAACATTCATTCCATTCATTTTAAAGGCTTGATCATGAAGCTTCCCTCTAGCATTATATTATTTCCATTGGGTCCCTCAATCACAGCTAAAAACATCTATGATATATTAAGAAACATAAAAAAATTTCCAGTCAGAAAAGTAACATGAAAAGTAAGATGTAAACATTTTCAGACTCTGAGGTATTTAGAAGAAAATACTTTACTGGGACAAAATATTTTTTAATTGTTTTAGATTAAAATAAAAGGCAGCTGCTTTTGTGGGTCAGTCTAGTATCAGGTCAGGATACAGCCATGGACATGAATAAATAGATTAATTGTCACCTGTTTCACATAAATTTGAAAGCCTTTTGTCGCTTTCTAACCTTTTCCTTCAGAATAAAATTAAATGTGTTTGGGAAAAATATGTAATCTTGTAAAGCCATTTCTGGGTATTAACTATAGCTAAGTCTAGAACTTGACCATCACTTTGTTTTTCATGGAGCTTTTTTATGCTTGTTTTTTAGGTTTTGTTTGTTTGGGGGGGTTTTGCTTTTGTGTGGGTTTTTTTGGGTTGTTTGTTTGTTTGTGGGTTTTTTGGTTTGGTTTGGTTTTTTGCTTTGTTTTGTTTTGGTTGTAATTGAACAGTTTCTATAGCCAAACTGTTTCTGGAAACTTTCTTTTCTGAGTCAGGCTTCAAAAATAAAAGCCAGCTTGAAGCACATTCATCAAGCACCATGAGAAGGAACATTTGTAGTAAGCGATACTATTGCAGTGAGCAGGGCTTAAACAAAGCTGAGTGATGCTATTTCAGCACTGTGGAGTCTATCCATCCTATTCCTCTATGAACAGTTGTAATGGTGAAAAAATCATGATTAGATTTGTTTGTGCTTCGTGTGTGGTGTCTGTAGTTTGTACATCTGTCAGTGTCACTGGAAATAGCTAATTCATGTGCTCTCTGCCTGGAACCTACTGTAACAAATGTAAGTGTACTGAAACAAATGTTATGGCTGTAATATAAATCCTGCTTGATGGATTTTAGTAATAGAAACACAGGGAGGGTGTTGCCAGCTGCAAGATCAGCTTCTGATAAAAACTTCAGTGGCTGACTTTATTCATGTTCAAAATAAAGAGATTTAAAAGCAAGCAGAATTAGCCACATGGAACTCATCTCTAAGTTCAGTTGGGTAAAATATTCAGGAAGATAAATACAAAAAATAGTTTTAGGGGTATAGGACAGCAGGAGCTGCCATGGTATCTAGGCTGTCACCCCAGGCAGCAGTTCAGGGAACACAGGAGTGGGAGTTTCCACCAACTCCTCATCACCCAGTTGCCCCACCAGGTGCCCCATCTCATTTTTCCCCTTCTCTTCTCCCTTGTTCCATGCTGATGTTTCACAAAACCTTTAATAGGGATTTATAAACTTATCTTTTAGAGGCACTGCTGTGAGCCTAATGAAACCATTCCTTTACACTGTTAACCAACAAATCTGCATGGATTGAGCAGGGAAGGTCTGAGAAAGGGAATGTTGTTCTTTTTGGCAGAGCAAGGACTCAATACTTCCTCAGCACAGAATGCTAAGGAGGTGAATATGGAAGGAGCCACAGAAATCAAAAGGGCTCAGGCTTTTATTCAAGCTCACGATTCACAATCCAGAAGATGCCCTATAGGTTTGACCCCTCCTAAGTACTGAAAAAAGTTATTTTTTAGCCTTTGTAATGGATTTAAAAAGCAGAGCTGACGATTCTATTCTCACCCTAGATGCTTAAAATCAAAGCTGCTGTTTCTCACTGACATCAGCCTGTACTGAGAAGACTTCCAGGGAGTGTTTTCCCTTGCTTGTGTGAGTATTGAGGCACCAAACATTTGCCTCAATCTGAGAATTCATATCCCAAGTGAAGTCCCAAGCTGCCTTCAGTGTCCAGAAGTGGGGAAGCTCATGTAAGGAGAGTAGGGACAGCTGGGTGGAGTGCAAAGGATTTTCCCCTGGAGGAGCACTGCCTGTCCTAGGGCCTACTATGAGAAAGGTGAAGAGCACTGCTCAGCCAAGTGCCAGTTCTTATCTCTTCTTTCACATTTTGGGATGTTCTGAGTCCTGCAAATCCATCCCCTTAGAGGCTTGCATTTCCCATGAGTATTTGATAGCTATTCCTTGGTTGTAATGAATAATGAAACTGTGGACTGTCGGCATAAACAGGGAACTTTTTACACTGGTTTCTACAAAATATGGGTGAATTTAATTTCACTTAGATAAAAATTAGATGCTTAGGCTGCACTGCTATTCGCAGCAAAACACAGGCATCTCCAGAGGGTCATTTTTCCCATTTGCTTTAAGTGCCTAACGTAGGGTGGAATCAATCTCTTCCTGGTGATGCCAAACACTTTACTGACTATATAAGTGGTATATGCAAGATTTCCTTAGCCTAGATATCTAACTTTTAGGCAGATGGCTCCATCTCAATGTCATTGATATTTTTCTAAATGCTCCAAGAGAGATTGCAAAGCAGTTTCACAAAATCCTTTCCTACCACATTTACAGAAAAGGGCAGTCCTGCATTTTAAAGAAAATTTCTTCCTCATTTCCCAAGAATGTCTAAAGGTCTCTTTAATGCAACCATTAAAAAATACAGATATGGGAGAGACAAAGTATGTGGATTGATTCAGTGGGAAGTACACATTTAATTCATTTCTTCTAGAGTTTTCAAGCTTCCCATAGGATTTTCTGTTCATCTTTCCTTTGGTGAAGGCTTAGAAATCTATTTAGCCACTGTCAAATATCATGGACTAAAAAAGATATGTACTTGTGTTATGATTAATTCCTCCCATATAATCAACCATCTTCTCTTGTTTGCTGAGAGGAATGGACTCTTGCACATGGACTGAAAAAGCATATTATAATTTTTTGTAGCTGCTGCTTTGATTTGTGCTGATTTCTCTTCTGTAAGCCTGGCAAATATATTGTATATGAGTATGCATAACTCGACAGCCTTTGTCTGACTTGGAAACAAATGTCTGATTGTTGTTCCAACAGTTTGTGGGATAGAAATTCAAGTGGCATTAAATCAGTTTGTCTTCACAGATTGAAAAGAAAAACCAAAAATAATTCTGATACATAGAATTAAAATACATGAAGTTATACATCCTCAACCTTTATCCTTTCCCTCAGTTTTTTGGTTCTTTGGTTGGTTTGTTTTTTGGGTTTTTTTTTTTTGTTTTGGTTTGGTTTTGTTTTTGGTTTTTTTTGGGGGGGGTAAGGGGAGTTTGTTTGTTTGTTTTTGCGTGTTTTTGTTTGGTTGTTTTTGTGTGGGTTTTTTGTTGTGTTGGGTTTTGTTTTTTTTTTTTTTTTACTTTTTTAAGAAAAGCAACACAATTCACACAATTCAGCAGAGACAAAGTCACTTTCCTAAATCTCTGTTTACAAGGGCACTCAGCAGCAGCAACTGACTTGTTCCAACTGGATCACTGGCTGTAGCAGATAAGATATATTAAAATTTTAATTGTATTTCATCATGAATACAACTGTTTTGCATCAGCCACTATAGAAGCCCCATTTAACTATTCTCTGCTGGTTTCCAGACAAGAGAGGCCTCAAATTTAATTAGAAGTGTGAGATGCAGCCAAGAATTTGATAACTAACAGCAATTCTGATGGAGCTAAAACCCCAAAAAGGAGAACAGCAAGAGATAAGATTTCTTTTAAATAGAGGTAGTAAATGCAATTTTGCTTTTGCTGATGGAAGATGCAAAGGTAAACGTCATCTCCAGCGTACAATCCCAAATTACTCTGCTTGGTGGCAATATAATTCCAGTCAACTTGAAGTGCTTTCTCTTCTAATTCCTGACACATAATGAAGTAAAATAAGTTTATTTGCATAGCTGATAAATTATGAAGGATCTGATCTCATCTGGTGTGGTGACTCAGTGATCATGACATTCAAATCTTAGATTTCTGACAAGCAAAGAAATTATCACAAGGAAAATTTCAGCTATTTAGCAGGTGTTAAATTTAGGTAGAGGATAGCAAAGTACAAGGTGATGACTTTATGGGAGAGAAAAATTTAATGAAAAACTGACTTTTTCAAGAAAATTAACTATAAAAATATAAACATTTTCCTGGCAAGTATCATAAAGATCAACACTAATATCTATCTGGAATAATGATCTTAGTCTTGGAGATAATTTTGTCTCACACACAGGTGTACCTGAACTTTCCCTGTTCCATCTAGCTTGGGAGTTTGTGTCACATCACCAGCAGACATGGTACAAACACTTTTGGGCTTTTTAATGTGGAGTCAAATATTTGGGGAAGCCTGCAGCCCTGTCATGACTACTGGTACCTTGAAAATCAGATTGCAAAATGTCTTGGACATGTGAATATCTAAACTGCTGTAAAATTAACATTTTCATACTAGACATAGGCTTCAATCTCCCCAAAATAAAACCTCCTTCCTGGAAATGAACTTATTTGTTGACATACAAATCAAGGGGTGTATCCACAACCTGGTCAGCCTGCATTTCAAAAAGGCTTCATCTTTTTGAAATAGCAGCACTAAACCCTGCTGCTGGAAGTGAGACCAAAACATAAAGACTGCCTGAGATTCAATATGTGATCTCTAAATAAACACTAACACCATTGACATTAGGGAACCCATCTGCTTCTTTATTTCTTTACTACTACAAAATCTATGATATGTGATTGTAACAGATGTTTCATGTCTGCAAACGATGATATGCTGCATTACTAAACCAAGAGGGTCATTAAACTGAGTCGTAGGCACTTTTTCAGTCTATGAGTGCAAGATCATCTACAGATAACCGTAGTGTTATGGAAAAGCCTCTCATTCCTCTCCCGACTCAGTGTGTAACTCCTGCAGCAAACACTCAGCAATATCATGAACATCTCCTTGAAAGCTCGATTACAGGGAGTGCCTGTAGGCATCTGTACAACTGTCGGTGCTAACGTGTCTTAATGACTTTTTGCCAGAAGCAATTCTACCTTTAGCTGTAACTTGAACTCCTCAAATAACAATTGCCCACCTAGATAAGAATGTGAATTCTCTATTGTTTTAGGTAATAATATTGGATTGATCTATTCCTTCATATCAGAGAAGTAAACAGGAATCTCTGCCTGAGCAAGGTTGTTTACTACTACTATTATTATTATTATTATTATTATTATTATTATTATTATTATTATTATTATTATTATTTCTAGATTATTTTTCTCTTCACCTTTAATCAAAACCTCAGCACAAATGGTTTTTCACACGTAACTGCCTTCATTAAAAATTCTATTCACACAGTATTCTTTCGTACTGGAACTGCTGCAAACATATTATAGCAACATAGATTTCCACAAATACATGTATTTTTTGGCTCCCTTTGGACTGAAAAATGTCTATTTTCCATTTTCAAATATCATGTAAGAAGCTTTTGCTTTGTCTCTGAAGAATGACTGACAGAGTAACAAAAGCCCCAGAGTGAAGCAGTTTTTATTGAAGGATATTTCTTTATTGAAAACTTAAAAAAAAAAAAAAATTGCTCCAGTCTTTCAGAGATCCATTTAAATTCTTTAATTAAAATGTATCTCCTTATTTAGCAGGATCATTGGGATTCTTACTCATAAATCTTCATTGCAAATTTTCATAAATGCATTGATATTAAGGGCAGAGTTCCGGGGAAGTCTAAGGAGAATTATATAAAAATATTTAAGGACACAATATTCAGTCCAAACAAGTAATGTTAAATTCATGTGGAAAGCATGAAAACACTATGAGTTAATCACAGATCACAGTCAAATGTTTGAATAAAACATTTACTTGTAATTTTATTATTATTTATATGTGCATACATGTACTGGACATGACAGCCTTTTAAAAAAGAACAGAGAAGGAATAATTGTCCTTTTGTCCTCAGCCACTCAAAACTGTTCCTTTTACTCTTTTGCTGATAAAAAAGCAATGTTTTTGGTTCTGTCTTGCAATAGTACTTGAGTTTACAAACATCTTAAAATGTTTGTAAGGATTGATTTTTGCAGAATATTCATCGTTTGAAAGTACTTGTGGTTGCAAAGATGTTTCCAGGGAAAGATAGCTATATAGAAATGTCTGATCACTTTAAGCTTGAATACGTGAACTACACCTTGATCTTCAGTCTGGAACTATTATCATTATTATTATTATTGATATTATAATAATTTTAATTTTCATTTTCATTTTCCTTATTTTCTGGAGGGGGGCAGGAGTTTCTAGGAAAAGATGAGACAGGAAAGCTATGCTTACAGATATGAAATGTCGTGAGAAGGTGTACAAGCAACTGCAAGGCTCATATGCACATTTTCAAAAATCCAGATAATTCACTCTAGGTGGCAGTCTCCTTTGCCAAAATGGCCAGAGTAAGAGAGGATTGAATTTTACAGATTTTCCTTGCTCTATAGAAGCTTATGTTTCAGATGGTATGAAAATATAGATCACAGGAAATGTGTGGCACTACTCACATCGCAATTTTTGTTGTTCTGAAGTGAGTATCTCAATGAGTATCTCAGTGAGTATACCTGATTATCTCAAAGTTGTTTATCAAAAATGGCCAGTGCCCTAAAAAGGAATGAGGACATTGGAACAAAAAAAAGGGACGCTGAGAAAAGCAGAGCAGGGAGATCTCAAAAATTCTCACCTAGAATATTTTCTTGTAGATTACACTGTGTCTCCGAAGGACATCAAATAGGTGCATCTTTCATTGTGATTGATGGGCAGAGATCAGAAAAGCTGTGTTATTGTTTCATTGAACATATTTATGGATCATTGTTTCCATTTGTTCATCTGCTCTCCTTTGCTGCGCACAGGAACAACAGTCTCTTCCAGGCTTATTTCAGGATGACTCCTTGGTGTCCCCTACCTCCCTTGATATCCTCTCCTACTTCTGCCAGGTGTTTTAGGAAGGGTCTGTGTCTGTTCTGGATGTAGCATTTTGAGCTGGCCTAAACACAGGTACGATTTCCACATCCTGAGGCAAATATCTCCCCACGCCTATGTGTGCTGCAGTCATACAGTCACTTTTCATGGGAAAATCAACAGTAGCCACTGTGTAATCAATATAGAATGTCAGTGCTGAAAATGTTGTACCTACCAGTATCTTATTCTGGACTAGTACATCTGGTGCTTGTATTGCCATATTCCTCCATGAAGAAAAATACTAATATTACAGACTGTGAAAGCATGGCCTTGTGGTGCGTTCAAAAAACAGGTGCCTTTCAAGTTACATGGGCCCAGTGTTCAACAACTATGAGGATGGATTTTTAAAGGAAGTTTCTCTTAGCAGTGGAAATTTGGCCAGCATGTGGGCGGTAAACTGTGACTTCAAAGACTCAGTTTCATCTCTACTTGATCTCAATAAAAGGAGAGTCAGTGCATCTGACAGAGAATTTTTGGAGATGTTAAGTCAAGGTAGATGCATTTTTCAAATATTCGAGCCAATAAATACCATCATTATGTGAACCACTGAGTGTTACTATAGCTGACCAACTTGGAAGCATTTCTATTCATTTGGACTTTTAGAAATATGCTGTATGGCCGGCTGATGAAAAACTTTGATTCAAAATATGTTTAGATGCAAAATCATGGGCAGCATTTCTCCGAAGCCTCTTGGAAGAACTGAAATATAGTGTTTTCATTTTCTTTACAATTGTCATGTTGTGATTTGCTTTTGAATGAGGGAGTTTTTCTTATTTTTATTGTTATTTTTCTTTTAGAAGTTGCTGTCTTTCTTAGAAGAGATTTTATTTAAGATCAATAACGTTGGATTAAATGAGCCCCTCTGCTTTGATATTGAAGCTAATCGCCTTTTGCTTGGCCTTTTGAAACCTTTCAGGAGTATTCTATGCAGCATTATACTGACAGAGTCCTTAACACGAAACTTATGATCTGTTAAGAAGTGGATTTCACAGGCTTTGTGTGGCTAACTGGCAATTTTGTTTGTATATTGCATGAACCTTAGCTACCAGCTATTCTTCCTCTACATATTCTGGCTGCAGAACACAGTTCCATTTCAATTTTCATACATCTGTACAAACACTGAAAGTACACCAGGACAAAGTTTCACAGGTCATGTATCTTCCTTGTTATTCCAAGAGTTTTCTTGCTCTGTTCAGGTGCCGTAGCTCCCCAGGTAGTGCCACAACCCCATAACCGAGCCTGCCAGTGCCCTAACCCAGAGTGCAGAAAAGTATAGCACTGTAAGAGGTATATCTTATATCACTGTAATTTTTAAACAGAAAGATTGTTATGCCCTGGACCCTTCCCACTGTGGGCATCATTTCTTCTGTAAGGACTCTCAATCAGACCTGTCCAATGTCATGCTGGGAATCTACTGCAGAGTCTACATAACCCCCGAGACCTGACATATGTCCTGCTCCATCTTAGAATGTCTTGTCTCTTCGCAGACAGGATTCTCATCAAAACATCAAAAAATACTGCTGTATTCACAAGGGTGAGTGTGTTTCCCTTCTTTCATTAGTTTCCTGTCCCTAGACAGAAGAACTTACTGGCCTTAGGTTCCCCTAGGGTCCTCTCCAAAGTGTTTGCTGTTATCAGGAGTTTTTCCTGGGTTACCAGGGTAAAGAGCTTCATTTTGCAGTGCTGTACAGAGTTTTCGTCTGCAGAGATATCTCTGGAGTTGCACATCAGAAGGAACAGCCTCGGGTGGGGATTCTTAACATCCCATTCCCAGCATAGGAGGAAATATGGGGTCAGTTTCCAGGTGATGCAGTAGTACCAGATCTGATTTGTACACTGTAAACATGATTTGCAATTCAATTACTTTCTTTTCAGTAGAAAAAGTAAATAAGATTAGGCTGACTTTTGTTAGCACAGACCAATACAGTGAAAACATGGCCATTCAGGGACTGTGAGAGTTGCTTCTTCAGCTTTACTTTTGCTCTCCAGCCTCTGTCCTGACAGAAGCTTTGCTCTTTGCCAGCCAAGGCAAAAAGGAATACAGAAAGGAATACAGAAAGGAATACAGAAAGGAATACAGAAAGGTGTCTGAAGAGAAATTGATACTGCAGGCAAGAAATAAATTTTGGTGCCTGGGATTTATTAAAACATTAAAGCAATATATTCTTTGCAGACAAAATTTGGAGGAGAAATCATAGAGCTGATGAAATGTTAAACCTGTGTTTTCCACATCTGTTTTGAAAAGGGAAGAACTAATTTTTGTGGATGAGAGCACAGTGTGGTGTTTCATCAGAGACACCCAAAATTTCACCTTGTCTCCTTGTCACCACCAGTCAGATGTGAACACAGGAGCTGCTGATTAATTTGTACTCCTTTTCCATAAGGATGTGGGCGTCCAGTCAAGTTTACAAATGACCTTAAATTCTCTTTATCCAGTGAAGTCTAAATTGTGACTGCTTAATTGGACTGTAGTGGCTGTCCATTCTCTCTTCATATCAAATATAAATGGATCTGTTTGAAACTGGAAGTTTGATGTAAATTTGAACCTGGAATCTTCCAAGACTCTGAGTTCAGAACACAGTGATGCTACTGGATCTAAAGGCCTGGAAGCTTCATTTGACTTCTAACTTTCACTTCTGTAGGTATAGGCAGTTATTGTGAAGATTTCCAGGAAACCACATCACCACCTATTTGTTTGTCATGTTGGCATGCAGCCATAAAAAGATTTTATTGTATATGTATGTATTGTATATGTACATGTATATTTGTGTAATTACCTGTTATGAGAGAATTACTGCATTTACAACAGAAATGCTTAGTTCTGTAATGATGCAGTCAGACATCCTAAAGTATCACACCAGAAGTCATGTTTTTATTTAACAAAAATAGAAAAGGGGTGGTTTCACACCTAGTTATCTGATGGAGTTTGTCCAATGCAACAGAAAGTTCAAAAATGAGGGAGGAGAGTTTGTGAAGAAAAAAGAGAAACAAATTTTAATAGTTTCTAGGTTGCCACAATCTCCTGGCACACCGTATAAATCAGCTGCTAGGAGCTAATCCCTGAGAAAATCTGAACTTTGACAAACACCACTTAATTCTTTAAAGGGTCATTCCTGTGACACTCTACTGCAGGATTTGGTTTTGCCTCTGAAATTTTATGTCAGAATTCTTCTCTAATTGAGCTGTCACTCCAAAGCCGTGCTGTGCTATTGATCTGACATCAGAAAGTCACTGACAGCAATGACCATGTGTCGGGTGACTTTGCCTGATGTGAGAAGCAGTTGATATGTCCAGAATGAGGAGCACTTAAAATGACTGGAGCTTCTTTGTCTACTGCGGTTGGCAGATGCTGCCTTGTGACTTTGGTGTCCAGGGTAAGCAGAAGATTGAAGAGATTTGGGTGTCTTTCTTGCTTCATTTTGAACACTGCAGTACATTGAAATAGTCACACAATTTCCCTGTGCTTTCGCTGTCATATCAGGTTTACACTGGCAAATTTTGCTGATAGTTTATCTTTGTTCAATCACATAACATTTTGTCCCAAGGACAACGAACATCTTATCAATCAAAGTTACCCCACTGAGGGCAGGAAAGAGCACTGTAGTATCTAAGTGCCTCTCACTCCCGTCTTTGGGGAAGTTGTGGCTGGTCCTTAACTACAGGTGTGATGCCATGTCAATGAATACTTCTGAGTTTATTTTAATTTTTCAGGTAGTGAGACCTTAGTTTAAACTTCTTAGTTCTTGAGGATTAATACTGAAGAATTAAATCACTTAAAGAAGCCATTTTTGTCATCCTAGGAAGGTCTTTTTAAAGCTGAAATTTATTTCACTAGACTTTCAGATTAATAGTACCTTCCTCTTGAAATACCTATGGTGTTCCTTGATCAAAGATTCACTTGAGAGGCCTTCTTTCTGACTGCCATTATCCATTCCTTACACACTCTTATTCTGTGACTTTTGCAAAGAACATTTTGTTGTTGCTGCTGTTTTGTTTGGTTTTTTCATGAGCTTCTTCTTTAAAAAAAAAAAAAAAGCATAATATTTTCAGTAACATATATTTCCTTTTTTCTATTATACTTCCTGGGGTTTCCCCTGGGGTTTCCCCTTAGTTAAAAGAAAATAATCCTAGACGGGTTGAAGCCTTCTGGTTTGTACTATTCCTTGAGAACAGGCTCAGTCCAAGTTTTTTGACAGCAGAAACAGCTAACAAAACTGAACAAATCTGCAGCAGATGCTGGTAATGTTATAGTAAAAGACATAAATCTCTTTCTCTCCAAGCTGTGTTTTCTCCTGTTGCTCTGTGTTTCACATGAGTCACAAAATCACTATTGAAAAGACTGTTAATAGGCACAGGCTTTCCCCTGCAGCATGGCAGAGTTTTCTGGACAGTAAGTGAAATGGATTTGGTTAGTGTCTCTGAGAATCACCCCAGCCAACACCAGCCTCACTGCAGATATTGAATAAAGGTGCATTGAATGCTGGAATAGGGTGGTGTGACTGTACCAGGCACTGTCAACCAATGTATCCCAACCCTCAGAAACCTTTCCAGACTCACTCTCTCCATAGCCAGGTCAGAGCTGAATTTATCATTCAGTCATGCTGCTATGCTCACCGAGCCTTCAAGAATATGAGGCATCACTGAACAGAAGGAGCAGCAGGCACCTCTTGTGCCCTCCTTAGCAGGCTCCTGGTGAGACTCCTCAACATGTAAAACATCTCACAAAAGTACAGAGGTATAAGAGATATTATGTCTACATTCCAATTAGCATCAATGTGTTCTCTTTTTGCTAACTAACTGTCCAAGAAATTGATTTCATTGCTTTCAAAACTTTCAACAAACTCAGATGACCTGTCAAAGAGATGTATGAGCCATTAAAATCCACAATTACATTACTTCAAGCCATAATTAAAACTTCAGTCTCAGACTCTTCAGACTGAAGTAAGACTTCAGTCCTCAGCCATTGATTTCTAAGGGAAGAATGTTTAAATGGTGATATAAAGCCCAATGAATTACCAGACTTCAAGCAGAAAAAAAAAAAAAAATTAGCTCCTCCCAAACAATCTCCTATAATGAGTTTTACTGAAAAAGCAAGGGGGAACAGGGAGAAAAGGGGAAGTAAGTCTAAATTATTCTAAATTTGTATAATGTTTTTACAACCATTTAGGATTGAAGTCAAGTATAGATTGACATTTAATTGATATTTTCAGGGTTTGAAAGGGAAAAGTACTACATTAAATTTTACCACGTAAATCTGACATGACAATATAAACCATTTTGCACTTTGCTTAGCAACTGTTGCAACACAATGCAAGTAGAAATGCCATGTAAAAAATTGCTTACTTCTGTCCATTAATCCTTCTAAGCTATCTAAAACTTATCTTAACTTACCTTACAAGCTTTGCTACCTTATCTTTCCAATTTCATCTCTATGGCAGGGATTTTATTTATTTTTTTTTTTAACAGCAATGAAGACAGCTAAAGCTTGTTGCTTGTTTTGTTTTTATTTTCAGAAAAAAAAATTATATATAGTTACTATATATTTATAGTTGCTATATTTGTCCTGGTGACACTGCAAGTGCAACTCTTCCCCTCTGCTCCATGTGCTTGGTGGCTTTTCCCCGAGACACAAAAGGCATCATCCTTATTTAAGCACCAGTTGTATCTTCCCATATCTTTATTAAATGGTGACTCCCCTCAACAGGAGCAGCAACAGAAGAGTAGCATAGCAATGATAGAACGTTTGCCCTTTTTTGTATTATGCTTCCCTGCAATAAGTACAATTCTTCATGCCTTTTTTTTTCCTTAAGAATTTTTCTGCTGCTTCTACTACGAAAACCAAGTTTCCAATAGCTTATAAAGACCAGATCTTTGTTAGCAATGTAACTAGCCAGTACAGTTAAGATGTCTCCTTAAGAAAAAAGTGTCTGTTGAAGACGAACATGTTAGGAGTCTCAAGACACATGAGTTCTAAAGGTAAAGTACTACACAGAAATGAGCAGGTTAAAGGACTAAATCTGTTAAAGGATTTGATCTCATTGATATCACACCAAGTGGTATTTTATTAAATGCCTTAAAAAAACCCAAAAAAAAAACCCGAACAAACAAACAAAAAAAAACACCTTTCAAAATATATAGAGAAATAAATGTGACAAGAGGGCTGTTGTGCCCCAGGAAATACCAATTTTTGTTATTGTTTATCTAAAAAGAAGCACTTTATGAATATCTGGAATAAAGCTCTGGAGAGCAGGGTTCACAGAGATCAGGAGAATGTATGAGGTTCAGCAAAGGCCACCTCTGTCCTTAAGCCACTATTTATCTGTGTTACAAGGCTCTTAAGAAAATGACATTTCTGTACACCAGTGCAATCTGTTTAACAGGTTTCTACTGCATTGGAATATCTTCTGCTGCCCATTGGATTTGCTGTAGGGCTTCTGATTAACACATCAATGTCCAGTATTTTCTAGACTAAGGGGCTTGTTGCTGATGTGGCTGGAAAGATAGCAAACTTTTAATCCTGGTCTCAAAGCACTAGGCTGAGATCCTAAAGGTTTGAAAGATATTTGGTCATCTGAAAAATCAGTTTTCTTAGGGCTCCATCCATTTGCTCTTTCCTGCTCATCCTACTTTTATCAGCCTATGGGCACTTTGCCTCGAGGCAATGCAGAAGTGTCTGAAGAATATTTGCTCCCTCCTTATCTGAGACCCATTATATTATTCACTGCTGTGCTATGGATTCCATACCTGTGCTTGGTTCAGAAGATAAAAGCTAAGGTTTTCCTTTTTCTATCTGGCAGGAAACTGGGTCTAGTTTCACCCAAACGGGATAGCCAAGACCCAGCGTGCATGATAGGAAATGTAGAGTAGCAGGATGGGTGAGAGGTGAACTCCATCCCGCTCAAGATATTTGATTGTTTAAATCCAGGAGAAGAAAAGGCAATATTCTTTCTTATGCCTTAAGGTTCAATGATTAAATCATGAAATTTCAGGGTTTTGGGGTAATGGGAATCCAGACATTCTAAAACTTCAGCCACTGCACTTTTTCATACCCAGAACAGCTGCATCTCATGGGGAGTGAAAATACTGCAGAAGTTATAACAGGTGTCATTTCCACAGTGGCTGTAAAAATTAGATTTTCAGCTTTACCTTAAAGCACTTAACAATCTTTTGGAATGAATATTTTAATAAAAAAAGAATTTTAAATTCTGAAGAATATAGCTTCTCTTGTCCATCATGTGTGAAAATAATAGTGATTTTTTTTTTTTTTTTGGGGGGGGGGGTTTTTGTTGTTTTGTTTTGGGGGTTTTTTGGGTTTTTT
>VWZN01014418.1:444736-489468 GCA_013396955.1 Regulus satrapa | reverse complement strand
TTTGTTTGGTTGGTTGGTTTTTTTGTTGTTTTTTTTGCAAATTGCCTTCTTCTGTTATGATATTTACAGCTTTTTAAAAGACTCCTGAAAGGATAGGAGCTATATTGATTAACTAGCTTCTCTCCTAATGTGTCTTTATCTGAATATTTTTCCCTCTCTCTTTCTTTTTTTCCTTTTTTTTTTTTTTTTTTTTTTTTTTTTTTTTTTTTTTTTTGTTTTTTTTGGTTTTTTAACCACAGACAAATTATGGGTTGATGAATTATGAGAATAATCTGGTTAAAGGGGAGTGCTCTGGAACTTGCACTCTGTTGGACTCCTGACCCATTTTGGAGCGATAGGCTCTCTGTGAGTAGGTCATTACTCACAGGCTGAATCCCTGCAGACCAGGCCATCCAGACAGATCATTCCTGCAGATCACAGGAAGGATGGACCCTGTGGAGGGGGTTAAAATAATATTGCAGATAAGGAGACAGCTTCACATCATTGCTGTGATTGGAAAAGGTGTACTGTAGGTGGACTGTGGACACAGTGCATTTAGGGATTTGGGCATCAGATGAGTTCTTCCATGGAAATTACAAGGTAGCAACATGGTGGGGGGGGGAAAGAAGATTGAGTCTCCTTTAACTTCCAGTGCTTAGACTCCTTAATACAAATGAGACCCTACTCCTGAAAATATTTATTCCCTTGTGTTGCTTCTTCCCTATTCTGCCCACATATTATGAAAAAGTAAAGTATTTCCAGTATCCACTGAAACTTCAAGCGTGATAAGAAATGAGATTTCTGTAAGGCAATACTTTCCCTCTGATTATGTACTATATTAGCTTCTGTACCCAGCTGAGAAAAAGTATTAAGCCTAGTATACAAAGAAAACAAATAGGAGAGTGATACTTAGCCTTAGGGCTGGAGGAGTTCTTAATTTCTTCCATTTCCTCAGCTCTTATTTATACCAAAGTCGGTTATGTTACACAGCCACATCTGGCTTGGGAACCCTGAAAGTGGAGTGAAGGGCAGCAGGAAGAAATTAACTTTTAAATTGATGGATGAATAAGTGTTTTCATGTACATAATATATATTTTTAAAGACTGTATTGAAAGAAATAGTAGTTCCCTCTCACCTTCTGGTGGCACCTGTCAGGTTGGGAGGGAATGAGTATTTTTCTAGTGTCTGCTATTAAATGAAGTGGGGTTGAAGGAGGAATTAATTTCTCTGTAAAACAGAAGTGTTCATCAAATGAATTATGATATTTTATTTCTCAAAAGAAAAGAAAAAAAAAATCAGTTTTGTTCCAATGTTGAAGGGGTTTCATATTCAGCTGCTGAAAAAAGAGAGAGAAAGTAGGGCAGAGGGGAACAGAGAAAGAAAATTATTTCAAGTGAATTTTTTTGGTGGAGGCAATCCTACAGGAAAATTACAACTTCCAAAGGATATGCAGTGCAGAAAGCAATTCTCATTCCCTCCTCCCAGCTATGAGGAAAGGCAGAATAGTGGAGCCAAGATCCTTCCTTAAGCAGTGCATCTGCTCTGCCACACGGATAGGTGAGAGATTTCCATTACCTGCCTTTGGCAAGGTAATGGCTCTATGGAGTTCCCCTAGTAGGGGATAGTGGACTGTACGTAGAAGCCAAATTATTTTCAAACACAAGGAAATAGCTTATTTTCATCTGGTTTAAAGACTTTCTCCTTTGCTGCCACTCTCACTCTTTCCAAGCCTATGCCAGAATTTCATTTCTGCTGCTTTCCCAATGTCAGCTGTCTCCAAAAGGCAATTCTGAAAGTCAAAAGTGGAGGCCACTATTTTAGAAGGGACACACAGTCTTTCCAGACTGTTCTACTGGGCCCAGTCCTCGTGGCAGTACAGCACAAACACATCTGGACACCCAAAGAGTGCAGAGGTGGAGGTGGGCATGGGGCTGCTGAGTGTCTGCTGTGCCCAGAGGAAGGTTTGCTGCAGGACAGCCCAGAACACTGCTGAAGGGGGAAGCAAACCAGCTCCCCCAAGATGCTAATCTCTCCTGCTGCAGCTGCTGCTGACTATCTTTCTGGAGAAGGCTGCTTTATTTTACTTTCCAGATGCAGCTGGGCCAGCTCTTTCTGTTGTTGGACACCTTTTTCGACAGAAAATGAAACATTTTACAAGTTAGTTTACAAGACTTTTATTCTGAATTGAGCTTTATCCTAAATGGTCTGTGTCATCCCAAACATAGGCCAGCTTTTCTTTGTGTTTCAGGTGTTATGTTTCCCTTTGCCCACCTGGCTCCAGTGCCCTGGGGATGGAGCTGCTTACTCTGAGACAGCCATAGTGTGCACAGCCGACCAGGATGCCCTGGAGCAGATCTGGATGCTATTGTAGCACAAACAGCAGCAATAATGCTCATAGAGAGCAGTGCTGTGTTTATGCAAACTGTTTCTGCTTATGCAGTCCATCCTACTGAGATGCTTTTTTGCTCCAGACAATCTTGGCATTTCGGAGGGATATATCAACATTCCCTCTGACACAGCCCTCTCTTGTCAGAGTTGTAAACAGCAGGTAGTTCTCCTTCCTTTCCAAGGTGATGGGCTGTATAGTGGCAGAATCTCTGCATCCTACCTCTCAGCACTCCTAGGAGGATAGCCAGTTTACAAACCTTTGAGACAACTCACTGTGTAGCAAGTGAAGTGTTTTAGATAAAACACCATGTACCATCTTGTGCCAGAATAGATTCCATTTTGAGTCAAGTAAAATTTAGCTGTAGACTTTGCCTCTTCCTTTATTTTGATTTTCTGTTGCTATGCCTAGACACATTTTTCGGTGGTTAAAAGGGATTTTCAGTCCTTCTGTGGAATACCTGAGGGAGAACCATGGATCACTATTGATCTACTGACTACTGGAAAAGAAATGTGGCTTGAAAACCTTCTACCAGTATCCATCAGTTAATGCAATGGGGAACACCCAGTCTTTCAATTCCCTGAAGTCAGCATTATTGAGGCTTCTAGCATAATAAGGACATGAAGGAGTATTGGTTATGAGCTTGGTTTCAGAAGTAGGAATATTTCACTGAAGTAGCAACCACAGTAATTTTAGGCCATAATTTCCCCACATGCCAAAGAGAAGCAGAGTTTATGGACAGGTCACTGAACTGCAATTAAGAAATCTTCCATAATATTTAATTTGTGGCACTGTTTCCCAAGATGTGTTTATCTCTGCCTCAGTTTTCTTGCCTGCGAAATAATGAAATCTGAAGCATAATGGAGAAAAGTGCTCTGAAATAGCTGAATATATTGTTAATAGTAACAAAACAAGCACTGCTAGTTTCAGTGTGAGTATTTCTTCTTCAGACAGCACTGCATTTACATCAGCATGCTGGAAATTTCTACTAAAGAAATACAGAAAGCTCAGATATTGATCTCAGCTATCAAACTCTTTCCTTAAAAGAAACCAATAATTTTGGAGGTGAGAGCAATACGGTTAAAGAATCATCAACCAAGTCCCCCCACTGGTGGCTGGGTCAGATTGGAGGCACTCAGATTTGTCACATATAGATCACAGAGGCATAAAAGACCAAAGTCCCAATAAACAAGGCAGGCTAGCTTGCTTATACAGTTGCTTTGATAATTAAGGTTTACAGAGAGAGCACATCCATGCTAAAACAATGCCCAAAAAGGAGGCAGACAGAACCCAGCCTCTGGAAGGGTTTGACTCACATGCTGCTGAGTTATTCATGACATGTGAGCCGTGTGGAAGAGATCTTTTTGTTTTCTTTTCTTTTAATGCTGATGGGATAATCTTTTCTTTTGAAAACAGCCTCCTAATGCATCAGGACAGCTGCCTGGGATACACCTCATTTAGCGGCAATTGTCTCTGTAATGTTTATAACCCTCCCACTGCCATCCAATATACAGTCATCATTTATCCACTCATTTGACTAACACAATGTTAAAATGCCCTTCCAGTGCTTTGTTTTGCTTACTTCTCCATTCCCTTGCTGTCCTCTTCTCAGAGATGTTAAAACCTCTTTTGAGCAACTGGCATCTCTGCGTCAAGGATTTGTGACTGAGGAATGTTTCCCCCACTCTTTACCCCGCAGCCTCTCCCTCCTGTTTAATTACAAGCTGGGGACTGTGAGACATCATCTATCATTCCTTGTTCATTGTACTCAACAGATGCACATTTTGGACTCTTCAGCAAACTGACCAGGCATACAGAGCATGTCAATCTGCTTGTGAAATCTGCCNATCATTCTTAAACCTTTCTTGTGCAGTAGTTTGTCACAGTCCAGACGTGAGAATTCTTTTGTAATAGCAACCATGCTAAGTTTGAGAGCATCTGTGTGATGTGAGTTGGGTGGGAACAGTCAGAAATTCAAGCAGTGATACATAAAATCTGAAACCTCAGAAAGTGAAATTGAGCTTTCCAGACAACTTTCCACGACATGATGATCTTGAAACAGACTACCAACATGTACCTACTTTTTGTTCTGGTCACAGTTGGCATGTGTGGCATTGGTACCTGCCACACAGAGGAGATTGGAAGACACAGCTTTTTCCTTCATGTAAGTGGCATGGGTATGCCAATTAAAAACCTGGTCTCTGAAACATACTTTGCCTGATAGCAGAAAGGTCTCTTAGACTAATGCTTCTTCTGAGTCATGTGGCATCATGGACAGTACAGATAATCCCAGCCACTAAGGAGAACAACATTTTTCTCAGGCACATGGCTGGAGTTCAGTAAACAGAGCTCAGGTTGAATGATCCAGAACAAAATGTTTCATTTCTTTTTTATTTCGTCTTCCTCAACTTTCTTTGGGTTAAAACAGATGTACAGTCAGCTCGGTGGTTTTGAGTGGTTCCTTGAGATTTAGCGTTTACTTGAGTAATAACATTACTCTGGGGCATTAAGAGCACACAAGACTGAAGACATGAAATTTGTAGAGCGCATGGCAAGCATGAAAACTGGAATAAAAACTATGCTGGAAGTGGATTTATACTGTTTACCTCTCACTAATCATAGAAGTAGCTTGAATAGCTCCCTATTATTTTGCTGCTGTTTTCAGTCTGTCAGGCAACTGTGCCGTCTGATAACTGAAAACTTTACCTGTTCATACTGTATCATATATATGCTGATATTTGAAGCAGGCTCCTGAAAAACATGTGGCAGAGATGAAATCTCTGCATGTGAAGCTTTGGTCCTGAGAGAGATCCTTGGAAGGAGAGAGGAGGGATGTCCTGAAAAAGTCATAAAGAGCTCTCATAAGAGTCATCCTCCAAGAAAACAACACATGATCTGAAATTGTAAAATGCACAGTGATACAGACAGATATTCCTTTCTGACAGAGCCTAGGTATGCAAGGCACTGAGAACTGGTCCTCTCTGATGTGTAGTCATGCAAATCTATCTGTTTCAAGGGTGTTCCTGCCTCTGTGAAGGAAAAAAAAAGAAAAATTACAAGGAAAAAAAAATCAAAGGTTTGAGATGCTTTGTGGTAGTTGTGTGTGGTTGCTAATTACTCTGGTATCAGCTGCTGCTGAGTAAGCTTTTATGTTCCATGCTGAGTAGCATTCCTTCTTTGGTCAACAGTGAGACATGTGGAGCGCTTCAGCTCTCTTCTCTCGGGTTTGTATCACTGCACTGTTTAGTTTGAAAGGTGAAAACCACAGCTTTCTCCGACTTTTTCGGCTAGTTTGACATTGCATGTGGCTGTTGGCCATGCATTAATAGTACATAAGAAAGCTGCAGATCAAAGAACTACCTGACCCAGAGGCCACAGAATAACAGAGTAAGAGCCAGAAAAACAAGTGTGGTGATCCCTCGATATAACCAACCACCCTGCAGCCTAGGGACCTCCTGAATCAGAGACTGTATCTACATCTCTGTGCTGAACAGTTCTCAAGAGACCTATCATCCTCTCCAAACGCATCTAATTGCTTTCTGAATCCAGTTATATTTTCCTCCTTGGCATGTTCAAAAGCTTCATTTGTTACAGGCTAATGAGCTTAATAAGCTGAAGCTGTGTTTTTATTGAAAGGTTAATGATTGCAAACATTTAAATAGTTAAATCAACTCCTTAGCTGAGTGTGGTGTTACAGAGAAAGGGAACAAATAAGCCTAACTCTTCTGGGAAGTCTGATGAGGAATTTTTTGAGTTAGTGTAGATTTTGTATGCTTGGAGTTGCTGGGATTTAACTTACCACTGTAATGTTCCAGCTCACACCATTTCTGCTTTCCCTCCTGTTGTGCTGGGTGCAGGTCACATTAAATCCTGATCTGAGCTAACCTTTTCCCTGCAGCTTGTGTGTCTCAAGCTATTTTTGCCTCAGATTAGTTTTGCAGTTAATGTCTGCTGCTCCATATTATGTCACTGTTTTATCTCCATGAATCATCCCTTAAGTTTCTACAATCAAACAATCCACTGACTATAGCTTTGTTACTTCTAAAAGTGTGTTGTTCTGGCCTCTTAAGGTGAAGTGGTTTTATCACTACAACTCAAATGATTGTTTTATAATTGAAAAATATAACTTTGTTGGGTGACACTTCAGAAAAACTCTAAAATACTAGAATAATGGACCTCTTATGTATTTGATAGCAACCAAATTGTTCAGAGTTTTTTAAACATAACAGATGGTAATGTCACCTTGGTAAAATTAAAGGGTTTCCCTCTTACAGGTGATGAAAAAAGTATATGTTGTATGTGTATGAAAAAAGCTTTTGTGAGGTTTTATTCCTAGGAATGTTGGTTTTGTGCAGTGCCCAAGTAACCAGAGGAGTGAAATGAAGATAAATGGTAGGAAAATAATTCCAGAGGTAACGTCACTATAATGCCTTCATAAAGAAGTGCTCCACTGCACTTTCTGCCTTTCCTTTTTTTGTCTGTGAGATCCCATTTCTTACTGAAATGCCTCCCTGTCTTTCCTTCCTCAACTGGCCAACAGAAGCTGGTAAATGAAGGATTCTGCAGTCTGTAAATTGCAGTATTATTTTGCCAGGCACAGTGGATTATCAACATGGAACTCTAATATCCAGCTGACTACAGGGATGGTCTATAAAGGCCCACTTGGAAAGCATACTGAACTCTACATAGGCTCCTGTTGGCTTAAATGGGCCCTAGACCAGGCCTGAAATGAAATCTGTCTCAAATTGCCAGTTGAAAAAGATCCAGGATGGTGGTTTTATTTGGAAGAAGCTGTGAAACAAGGAAGTTAAAACGGGAAGGAGCAAAGCAATGGCAAAACAAAGATAATAATTTAGGCTCATAAATGGGAGGAAACTGCTAACCAGCAGAAAAGAGCTCTGGAAAAGCCTCTCAGAAGAACTAGCAAAGGGAGAATCCTAACTGGTTCCAGGATCAATACTGATAACATATTGAGACAGTTTCCAGAGCTCTCCTACTTGCAACAGCAGGAACCATGCTTCTTTTCTCTGGTCTCACAACAACTCATTTGCTTTAACACTTTTTTTGTGTAGTTTCAAAGGTCTGGGATTTTGCTCATGTAAATTAGCCTAAAGAGAAAAACATTTTGCTTTTAAAAATCTTTTTCTTAGTTATCTGAACACTGGAAGTGGAATAGTTTGGAGTCCTTTCTCTGGTTCTCTTGTGCTCAGAGCTTGTCTCTGCTGTTAGCATTTTCCAACCAACTTTTGTTGATATCAAGGTGTGGAGGGAGAAAAGAACACTGGATAGTACACATTTTTGATTGTGAGCTAAAAAGCAGTTCTGTGCTCTTCTACAGTTTTGTTTTGGTTTTGGATTTCTTACTAAGAATGAGATTAAGATTTTTTACTAAGTAGATATTTTCCCCTCTCTAAAAATGTCAGGGACATTCTTAGTGTCTAATCTATATAACTTTAAATGTCATGGTTTATGTGGAAGACAGCTGTGCTCTCATGATTTTTTACTTGTGTTGAGACAACAGAAATATGGCTTCCATAACCATGGCTTATGACAAAATGCTTCACCCCAAAAGCCTCTGGTGTCTCTTTCATGGCTACCTGTACTCCAGGGCTGAAAGTACAGCCCTTTTTTTTTTGGTCTGAAAGGAAACTGCAGAACCCAATGAACAAGCACTCCAGAAGAGGAACCATTTCCTCTGGAAAGCTGCAGGAGGATTTTGGCAAGGGAAAGAAGCTAGCCACTAAAACCCAAGTTCTTCCACATAGGGCAGCAGGGTGAAACCCTCTTTTATAATCTAGATGAGTGGTCTTAAACCTTTGTATTATGGAAAAAAAAAAAAAAAAAAGAACTTTGCTTTCAAAGAGAGAANNNAAAAAAAAAAAAAAGAGCATTTAAAGTATTACAATGATGTTCATGGTAAATAGGAGAAGAAAAAAAAAAAAAAAGTAACAAGGAGATGTTAGTCCTTAAAAGGATGGAAAGGCCGAAAGGGTAGCCTTTTTCCTCTAGCTAAGGAATAGAGTGGAGGTTGTCTAATCTTGCAAAGAAGAAAAGCCTGAAATATCCTTAGAGGCAATGCTGCCTTTTTAAAGCACACAGCAAGCTGATAGCCAAAGGCAACAGAAGAAACAGTGAAAGGGAACAGCAGAAAGCTGAGACTCAGTGTGAACAGATACCTAAAAGTTAGGGAACCTGAGGCTATGTGGTTTAACCAGACCACTGAGGATTTTCCAACAGTAGAGGCTCAGATGCCATACTAAATCAGTATACATAGCATCAAGCTGCGGCTATTGTCCTTAGGCACTTATTTTGCACACTGCAAATTAAGATGACTAGCCTTAACCCTTTTCTGCTGTTGGTTGAGCTACATTAAAATGCAAATTCCTTTCCATTTTCTTCAGACACACCAGTACCCATCACTAAAGCATGGCTATGTGAGCCACGAATCTCAGACATGTGATGGAGCCATCAGTCACAGACTCTCATAATCACTTTACTACACTCCCTAGTTCTGGAGGAGTGCCTGGTACCACATGGGGCTTAACAAACAGTCAGAGCTTCGCACGCTTGGAAGACACTCATTTTACTGCAGGTCCAATTGGCTGTGCCTGGCTGCAGGAAAACAACACAGGGTTTCTCTGGGTTTCTCTGTCTGTGGAAGTCAGCCCTTAATAGAACAGTTCCCAGTTGTACTGGGAGCAGTGAATTTGACATGTATGTGGTTTGGCAAGATTTCATCTTGAATAAATGAGTGTGGGATTTGCTTTAGCACCTGCTGCTCTTTTTACAGTGCCAATTTGTACTTCAGTAGGAATGTTTCCATATAATGCAGTTGTTTAAGGAAGTATTCTAATTTTATAGTGCTTATCTATCTGTTGTTCAAGTCATGTAAATGTTGTAGATGTTAGTCCACTCAAATTTATGCCTTTCATTATTCTGGTACACAAGAACTTTGTGGCCGCAGTTTTGTTTCCTTTACTAACACCCCTATCCACAGCATTACCTGAAGGTCTAAATTTGAAGCAAACTACAAAACCCTTTTGAATAAATTATGGGGTTTTAAAAATTTCTGGGTATATCCCTGAAAGCTCATTTAGCTGAGGTTATTTTAAGGTTATTTAAAGACATACACATATTTGGAATGTTCTTCCTGAAAAGGTCTAGCATAATTAAAAAGTAATTATGTAAATTCAGGTGTTGAGCTTCTCTCTAACCCCATGTTATAGTCTGTAAACTCTCTGAAACCATAAATATAAGTACTTATAGTTGTCTTGACTGAATTGTAGCCCAGTTTGTCTAATGGAGGTTCTATGCAAAATTATACTTCCTGGAATTGGAACTTAAAAGTGAATCAAAAGCTCAGGAGAACCTTAATTCCTGTAGATGTTCAAGACACAGAGGAAGTTGCTGAACCCAGCAGGAGCTGATTTGATGTCTATGCAGAGAGAAGACAAGGAAATGGAAGCAACATATCATTTCTTTTTCTCATTGCTGGGATTTAGAATGCAATATCTTAGGCATCTTATCCACCATATTCCTGTTTATATTTCAGGATGTATTTCCTGTGCTTTGATGAAATCTTGTCAGTATTCAGGAAACTACAGACTTGAACCTGTAGTTTGTCTAGGACTATCCCATGTGCAAGGGACTTGTTTCTCATTCAGTTTTTCAGCATGAGTGAGTGTCTGATAGTTTTCCTTATTTTTTCCTTGCAAAAAAAAGGAAATTGGAATTGTGCCATGCTCCCTAAAACAGTTTCTATTGACCTCCAGCACAAACCAGCTGGAATTCAACAGCAGCCCTGAGAGGTGGCTCACAGCGTAGTGGAGTTGGAATCAAAGATCTGAATTTGTTCTGCCTCTCTTCAGTGTCTAACTTGGGCATTTCATTTCTTAATTTGTCAGGAGTCACCATAAAGGATTGTGAGAAATTGGCCATGCCTTGCAAGACATTCTATCGGGTCATCTCTTTGTCTCGTATTCAAGACAAAAGGGGATGTGGGATGAAATTGGTTTCCAGTGCAGGAGGTTAAGTATCTTGTGGAAGTACCTGGAGTCCTATGAGATGAATTTGAGCTGTGGTCAGAAGCTGGAATGGTTTGGAAGCTTGAACTTCTGAATGGTAGGAAGGCGAGAAAAGGGCTGGACACTCATATCAGGCAAGATCCTAGAACAGGTTATCACAGTCATAACTGATGCAAGTCCAGGCCCAAAACCAATCCTGTACCACCAATAATCCCATTTTTAGGTGATTTTTAGGTTAAAGTTGGAGAGCTCCTTCTACTGTAAAAGGGGGTTTCTGATGGAGGGTTATTTGCAATATTTGACAAGCTCCTACAGATAATGCTCAGAGTACCAAGACTTAGAGCAAGACTAAATAAATATGAATGAAGAATCATAGTAAATCAGGCATTATTTTCAGTCAGAGCCACCAGGACAAGCTAGGCTTAATTTTCTTAAGCTAGATTTCTTATCAGTCACTCTTAGTTTCATCTTTGTTATCATCAAAAACATTTAAAAGAGCAGGAAAAGCAGATCAGAATGAAAATGCATTTAAAGCACTTCCAGGAATTTTCCTTATTCCCTGACATGACAGACCCCTTATCAGTGTGGACACTCAAGGCTTTTCTGTTTATTTGTTGCATCCACCAAGGAATTAACATCACCTGATCATAATTTTTACCCTAACTGCTTGAGACAGGCCATACAGCCCCTCTCTGGTGGAATGCATTACACGCAAAATCCCTCTGAAATCAAAGAGACAGAAGTAGAATAGAAGCAACTGCCCTAAGGCCCAGAAATACCCTTTCCACAAGGAAAGAAAGGTAACTATCAAACCAGGAGATCATGCAGTCATTGCTAGTGCTTATTTAAAACAAGTTCTTTCTTTGATACTGTTTTGGTTTTGATTATGTTTGATTATGTACTGGGAAGTAAAGAGATTTAGCACTGAAAAGTGTCTAGGGACACTTGCTTCTGCAAAAATAAGGTAAAAAGAAACAAGTTGCCCTTTTTTGGAGAGATGTATTTAAAGAGGTGTCATTTTTGAACAGTGAGAGCAAGACTACTGCTGCTCATCAGAAACACTCAAGTGAAAAATGTTTTCTCAGTCATTTTTGGTTTAAATCATCCATAAAGTCCTGAGCACAGAAAACGTTTTGGTGTGGCTGAAAAAATAATTCAAAACATGTTTCCTGGTTTTTGTCAGTGTAGTTCTGTGCTGTAGCTCTGTGTCCTGTGGAATCAAGGCATTTTTTAGGGAAAGGGAGAGTTACAGGACTCTCAGATGGCTTTACATAATTTTTGGTTTTGCTCTGCTCTAAATGATGAAACTCCTACCTGGCCAGATGTTAGGCTTTTGACCCAGAACACTCTACCAAGTCTCTCTCCCATTTTTTTTTTTTCCCCTCCAGTTTTCCTGTGAAAAGGAGGGGACCACTGCTTGGCCATACATTCAATATATCACTGAAGTTGGACAAAGTGTGCTTCAGCCTCAGAATGAGCTTAGACAGCTCTGCACATCTGCCTGCTGCTATCTCCTCTTTCAGCATTTCCTCTAAAATTCCTGGGCTATAAAGATCACAAGGAGGGCATGGAACATTCCAGAGGGTAGTACAAAAAAAAGCAAACACATATAAACAGCTGTGCAAAAAGCCTATTATTGGATATATGTTCATTTTTAATAAATATTAAATTGCTTATAATGGAAGAACTGGTACTTTTCCTGAGGTTTGAGGAAAACAAATGTTCCAATTTAACATGTAAGTAGATTTGCAAGAAAAATTGAAACCTTTGGACGGTTTGGGTTTTTTGTTTGTTGGTTTTGTTTTGTTTTGTTTTTTATTGTATGCAATTGGTGACCTAAATTCTTGACTCTCTGCTTGCCAGCTGTCCTCTCTTCAGGGACTCTATTGCTTCCTGTGTAGGTTATTCTGTCTAGAATTCTCCATGCCATGCACTTGGACCTCATATCTTTACCACAATAACTCTTAAAAGAGCTGATTCCTTTTTAACTATCTTTCAGGTTATTTTTACTTAAGATAAAATCTTTTACTTGACCAAGCCTCAC
Source organism: Regulus satrapa (assembly GCA_013396955.1). Classification (NCBI taxonomy): domain Eukaryota; kingdom Metazoa; phylum Chordata; class Aves; order Passeriformes; family Regulidae; genus Regulus; species Regulus satrapa. The sequence goes on along the minus strand of VWZN01014418.1, from coordinate 477,035 downwards.
AAATAACTCAAAATCATGAGGGAAGGTGGGACATACTTGAATTCTGCACTGTGTATCAGGGACTATACAGAAAACATGTGTGGGTGAGAGAATGCCATGGTCTGCAGCAGGCAAACCTAAGTGGATTATGTGCAGGTGAATAGATGTGCAATTGGTAGTCCCTAAAATGCTTCAGGGAAGCTGGCATGTCACCATGCATCTTGCTTGACTTGCCAGGACTAAGGGCATTTTGTTAGAAATCCAACACAAAAGACAGGCAGAGAAGCTGAACAAATTGTTTGCATTTATAGAAAATAGAGCCAGAAACTGAATTGTAACAAATAGAATTCTGTGTGTCCAGAGAGCTGTTATGCCATTAACAAACTTAACCCATTTTTTCCTTGTTTGTGTGGTTCCTTGTGATTTACCAGCAGTGCTCCTCAAAGCTATTCTGTTATCACAGGGACATTATTTTAAACAGTTTTCTTATCTAGCCTGCAACACACCATGTTTTTATTTCTCAGAATATGTTGCACATGTTGAATTAGCCATACATGCAGTTCTTCCCTCATAACCTGCTTCAAATCCCGCTTGTCTCTCCAAATGAATGTGTAAAGCCCAACTACACAAATCACTGAACTCCCAATGCAGTGCATTCAGGCACACATTTATTCTAAAGTGATGCTATCCAAGCAGAGGAATTGAAACATGCAATGCTGTCCTCCACCAGATGTTGGGCTGGTTTAAATGCAAATGAACACCCAAAGGGAAAACAAGGCAGTGGAATATAATATACTGCTGAGATATGGGCTAAAGTTGTGCCTAACCAAACTTTCTTATAGTTTCAGATTTATTTTTTTTTTAAAGTTTCTTTGTAAGGCAATTTCATTCTTACCCCCTTGTGGTGGTATGTCCTGCTGAGTGCAATATTCTTGCAATGTTCCTGTTTTCCCCTTCATTTGCTTATATATATCCTCAGGGTAACAAGGATTGTATTTGTCTGTGGATTTTTCCTTTCCCTCCTGGAAATATTTATGATCCCTATGTAGAGCAGAGCAGCAGCTCCTCATTGCCACTGAGTCTCCAGAGGACAGGAGAGGGAGATAAGGGTGTGGGTTTTCTGCTGTCTGCCATCAGTCCTATCACTCAGGGTGGCAATTCAAATTTTTCATACAATATCTCTTCTCAGATGCCCGCCGAAAGCCCTACATGAGATTGATCTGTCTTAGGAGACTGAACCTTGACCTGAAAATTAGATTAATAGCTGGAGACCCTTTACCTGGGTGCATAGCCTTTGGGGACAGGGCAGGAGAAGCCAAAAGATGACATTCCTTCTCGTTAGTTTTATTTCTTGCAGCAGAAGGCAAAGGACAGGATGAGAGCACAATGTTTTCCTTCATAGCTCTTTGTTCTTACCTCAAATATATTAGCCCTGCAATCATCCTTTATTTCATTAAGGCATTTCATTAATGCCTTTTTGTCACTTCTGACATTTGTACACTTTCTGATCCTTTGCTCTCTCTGCCCTCCCGTTCCTAATTCTGTACTCATATAAATTATTATTCATTCCCTTCCTCCTCCTCATTCAGTCTGTTCCCAGAATGGCCTATGAGACTCCATGTTCCCCACAACGCAGTGTGGTTTGTGTGGTTTGCACTCCTGAAGAGTGGTTCTGCTACAACGAGAGATGGTTTGGGAAAATCATCCTGTCTGCAGCAGGACAAGAGGTAAGCCCAGGAACTGATCTGTGAAACAGGGCCAGGCAAAACCACTGACGAATCCCAGTGCTGCTTTGTAGTGAGGTTTTGGTGGCTTTTGGGGGAGAGGATTATTCGGCACATTGCTTTATCAAAATAGGTATAAACAAAACCCCTGTTAGACTTGCCTTCATTTGCAGAAATCCATTGGTCTCTGGCTATAAATGTATAAATTTGCTGCTAATAAATACAGAAAATATTGCAAATTGAAGCAATTGTGGGTCTTGCAGAGCCACAGGGCCCTCTGCCTTGGGAGGTTTGACAGGAAATCAATTCAGGGTCTTGATTCAGGGTCTTAGAGTTGAGGGGAGTCTAACAGTTGAATGCAGGGGGATACAATAGGAAAAAAGATTGCAACCACATGAATCACTATTCCTTCTGGATGTTAAAGTCTCTCTGCTTGGGTTTCAAAGGGTTTTTCAGGTGGATTTGTCTGATCTTTGGCTCCCAGCTGTGATTTAACACAACTTGAAGGTGAAGCCATTATTTTTACCAGATATTTTCACAAAGGAAGGTGCTTTCTGAAAGGAAAGGAAATTACAGGAATAGGCTGTTTCTGGAATGATTTTGGTTGCTGTGAATTTTGCATAAAAGGAAAAAGGGGTTAATTTTTAAAAAGAAAAAGAAGATTGCTGTCTACAGACAATATATACATTGCTGTGCTCTTTCTTCCTGACCAAATGAAGGCTCAGCAGAGAATGCAGGTTAACACTGAGAAATTTCAACACTTGCCTCCCTCCAGTCATAACTAAAATAAATCATCTCTCTGCATGTTGGAAAAAACAAGTTTCATTGTTGTTTTATTGAATTTTGTGCTATTAGAGCTGCCACAATCCACTTTCCTGCTGGGAAGTTACAGCATGACTGCGCTGTGGCCTCTGCTGGATGACGCCAGTGCCAGGCAAGCCCTCCAAAGGGAATATTCTATTTGCTACCAGAAGACATTGGCAGAAAAGGGTTGGATAAGATACACACAGTTTGGGCTCCATGAAAAATTTCCTGGTTCCTTGTTTTTCTTACTTTAAACTCTCCCTAGTGAGTTTTTAAGCCTTCTGTTGGGAACAGTGACCCAACAGAAGGGGTTTCTTTGAAATTAAGGCTCAGACCTTCTAGAAGTTAAATGGAACATCAGAACTTTCAGTGAAATTTTGAAAATTTGGTAGGCTGGTCCTATTTTGATTTATTGTTTGGGTTTTTGTTTTGTTTGGCTTTGTTTGTTAGTGTTTGTAGTAGGGAAATTGTTTCTTCACTGACTCTTGAAATCTTATGCAAATATCTTACTTTAGAGTGAACTTGCCTATTTATTCCTCCATGGCATAGATGGTTGCAGTTGTTCAGCCTGTTAAAAGAGGACATTCAGATACAGAAACACAAAAAAAAAAAAAAAAAAAAAAAAAAAAAAAAAAAAAAGACAGAGAATAATTCATGGTCTCACCCAAGAAAACAGCCTCAGAAACAGCTTGCTAGGGGGTGACTGCCATGGACTCTGAGCCTATGCCGTACATATTTCAGATCCATCAATATTTTCCTTTACAGAGACACCAGCGTGGGAGTACTGAAAGAAAGAGGAAATAAACAGGCTGTGTTAGTTTGTCTGGTTTCCTGGAAAGTGCTAAATTGCTCAAATGCTGCTGGGGCCTCTGCTGAGCACACAGCTCTGGGGAAGCAGCTCAGCCTGTCTCTCTGAGGGATTGCCTTTCTGTGGGTACAAAAAACCCATTTTATAAATATAGCACAAAAACTTTAGCTCCTGAAAACCAGGTGCTCCACAACCTTTGCGTGTTTTGGGTTTTTTCTACAGTTTTGGGGTTTTTCTACAACATATATATATTTCAATTTTTCTTAAATTGAAAATAATTGTGGTGTATTTCTGGTTTTGTGTCCATAAGATATAATGATTTATTTTTTTCCAGCTTTTTTCAAAAAGCATGGTAATTATTATTTCTATACTTTGTAGAAGAGGTAATTGGATACATCATACGATTCCTGGAGGGGAGATTTTATGAAAATCATTGTTTCTCTGAAAGCTTTGACCAGTCCAGTCTCCATAAACTTGTCAGTAAATTTAAGGCCAGGTCTAAGGTCAAGCAAACTAAAGAAATGCCTTAAGCAGGAACCTGCAGAGAATAATAAAGCAGCTATCACCTGTTCAGACAACGTCAGTGCTGTGGAAATCTGGGCTGACAGCTGATGGCTGGGCATGTGGCAGCTCTGGGAAAGGCCAGCATTTGTCCATGGGTGAAGCAGCTCCCAATTAAATTGGAACAAGGGTCAGCTAACGGGTGTTTATCCACAGCCCTTTGACTCGTGTGAGCAAGAGCATCTCCTCAGAATGTCTTCTCTTGGCTCTGCTTCTGCTGCTCATCGAAAACAATCATCTCTTTGTTACTTTTCCTTTCCTCGTTTAAAGTTCACGTCCATGTACGTAGACCTACAACAACAGATAGATTGAAGGTGCATGGAACTAAAAGGTGCTTTGTTTTTGTCTTACTAATCCTGAAAGTAAAATGGAAAAGATAATATATCTGTAAAGGAGAGAAGTGGTAGTAGTGGGTGTATTTCTGTCAGTATTAAGTTGCATTGGAGACTAAATTTGTTTCTGTGAGAAATTTCTCAGAGCCTTACTCTGGAGTGGTACACAAGACAAGTGACAGGCTGTGAAACACAAGGTGTTGTTTGCTTTCATTAAGGTTTATTTCCCATTACACCTTGTTTGAGAACCACTTGCTAATTCAAAATGGTGTGGGCAGACCTGTAGAATGATTTCTCATGTATCTAAAATAGGACTTGGAGGTTTATTTTTGCTTGCTCTTCCTCAGGAACCTTAGACTTCTTAAACAGAGATTTCCAAACTATTACTGCATTGCTCTGTGACCATCTATTTGTCTTGTAGCTACTCCATTGGTTATACCCTGCCTTCCTTCCAGTTAATTTAAGCTGCCCAGACACGCCAAGCAGTCAAACCATGCTCTTAAGATGAATTACTTCCAGCCACATGACAGAAGTAAGAGAGTTCAATAGTAACTAAGCCTCCCTGCTAGGGCACAGAGGATAAAACTGAAACCTTTCTGTCTCTTTGTTTACAGGTCTGCGTTTTCTCTTTCAGTTTGGCCACAGCCCTGCTGCCAGCTGAACTGGCCATGGATCCTGGTTCACTGCCTGCTGTGTGGACCCTCCCAGGTGACAACAGGCTGCCACAGAGGTGAAGGCAGCACAGCCTGGTGACACCAGGCACACACAGACTCCCTTGATTCTGCTGAAAAGAGGGATCTATAATCAGCAAAAATCAAAACAGTTTTGATGAAAAAAATGTCAAACTTATGTCAGAAAACTAAATGCTTAATATTCTGGATTTCCATCCAATTTAAAATGGAAATTACTATTTAATCAAGAAAATGGCTGGGGAAAAGTTCTCAGTCATCTGTATTTAAGTCTCCTTGATGACAGGTTTTCTGTCCTGAAGAGCTTGTCTCAAAATCAAGTTGTGCTGGAATAATTTAGTCAGGATTAGCCACTTGTTCCTGGATAGCACCATGTGGGAATATTCTTATTCCATAGGAGCCTTATGCACGTCTGCACAGATCTGGTGTTAACAATTTATGCTGCAGGACAGGAAAAGAGGGGCCTCTGATGAGATTTTGTGAGTAGTTTCCTCCATGACCAGTAGGAGTGCAAGCTGCAAAATGAATTATTTAAATGATGAGGTATTAAAGCAAAAAGGGACAAGTGGACTCCAGAAAGTACAGGGAAAGCTTTTTCTTCCCCTTGACATGAGACATCAGGGTTGTCCTCTGCTCCTTTGCTGCATATTGATGAAATAAAGATTCAGAGGGCACTTAGGCCCCTTGACTCTTTTCTGGGAGAGCTCCTTTTCTGCAGAAATGTCTCTTACGTCTCTCTCTTCTGTGACAGAAACAGACACTCTCTGCTGTCTTCTCCTTTTCTCATGGCTTCACCCATTTCTGAAAGCTATTGTTCCACTCCTGGAAGTATAAGGGAGGGCAACCCAAGGAGGCTGTTGCTGTGACAGAAAAGGTGAGGGTGCTCCCAGGCAGCACAGGAACATTTCTTTCTGTATAACCTACACTCCTTTACCACAGGGAGAAGGAAAGGGGTGTGAAATCTGATGGCATCACCCACTCCATGAAGTGCCAGCATTGCCCAGGAGCAGGCCAGTCTCCTTGATGGCCAACTATTACCCACTGCTGCCTCGCCAGAGCATCCCTGCTAAGAGTCACTGGCCATCTGCTCCAAAATCTGTCCCCTCAGTTCTGGGGTGAAAAGGGGTCCCAACAGCTTCAAGAGTGTTCTCCTGATGTGTCCAGAACCGCGTCTCCAGTGACACCCAGACTCACAGCAAGATGGGTTTAGGGCATAGTCTCACAGTACTTCAGAACAGCAAATGGAGGTTTTCTCTCTGCATCTAATTGCCTGCTCCTCCACTTAAATCCTCCACAATTATCACTTGGGTAGAGAGCTCAGTTCTCTTAGAAGCATGACCTGAAAAATAAACTTTCTACATTATTTCTTTCCCTTCGTTAGGTGTTGGCCACAGCATCCTGCTGTTTTGATTTGCAAACCTATCACCTGCCCTTCAAATTTGCCCCTCTCCTCCCAAAATAGGCCTATGTTAATCATGAAAGCAAGAAAATTTTCACATATACTGTCTCTTAGTTTAATTCCTAATAACTTTTTCTACTTTGATTTTATTTTGGTAGTCTCTTTTTACATTCAATTTCACTTCTAACCAATCGAAATTATGTTCTATTTATGCTTTTTAACAAATGGGTTTGGCTTCAATTTCTTAACATTTCATTCATGGTTATTTGTTTTCACATTTAGAATATCTCCAGCTTGCCTGCCTTGTAACTTCCAAATGATAATATTATGAATGTGTGGAGACTTATTAGATCTGGGGAGCTTTTTTCTTTTTTTTTTTTTTTTTTAATTCAAATGAGAAGAATTCACATTTTCAATATTAAATTTTTCATTTATCTGAACTAGGATGCATTTGGGCTAATGTACTGAGGAGAATTTTTCCTCTGCTTGATGATCTCAGGGTGCTTGCAAGGGGTGTATGTGTGTCCATGTTTTTCTCTTCTCTTGTTTATGTGTCTTGTTGCTTTTCAAGATTTGCCACTTTCAATATGGACCCAATATTGACACAGGAACACCTGCCCAGTCTCTTTCTCTAGTTAAATGATCTAATGCCCAGCAAAAGAAGTTGCAGCTATCCAAGGTCAAACACATTTAAGATTTTTTGTTTGTTTGTTTGTTTAAAAACACTAAAATAGGAGCATTGGGCAAAAACTCCTTAGTGAAATGGTCTGTTCTAGAGCTAGATAGATATGAAGACCCTGTCTGACAGCAGATTGTATGCATGGGGGAAATCCTGCACCCTGATAATTGTGAAACATGCTTTTCTATAAAAGTGGCTTCATTAACACCTGGAGCAAGCAAAAAAGCAACCCACAGGCAAAGTCAGGCCTACATTGCCAAAACTAAAGCTCATCTTTGCTCGTCTTTGGAAACATCTCATTCTAATGTTTCCCTTTGACACAGAGAGCTGCTACAACTCTATGACAAGAACTATTTTGTAAAAAGTGTGGGGGAAATTGAAAACACCAGAAATAGGTACTTCCTGAAATTTCCTGTAAAAATTTGTCCTGATTTCCTATACAGGAAGCATGACTTTTGTCATGGCAGTGATGTAAAAATATCTTTGCTGTCCTGTGGGGTAATATCAGAGCTGAACTGAGTGCTTGTTAATCACAATCCTTAGATTATGTCATGTTTTCATTTGATGTAACTTCAAATTTAATGTCTTACTATCCTCCTCCAAGTCTGCATGTAAAATTACTCATTTTCTACTCCTAAATTGTCATGTCCTACTAAAAAATTGAGTTGATTACCTCATGTCTATCACCTTCAAAAAACAGCTAAGCTCTCTCTGTGCCATTAAGAGCATTTGGCAGTGTAGAGGACTATCATTATGGGCCTCTCTTGCTTGCTCTGTTTAAATAGGTCTCATTTCAGTTGCCTTTCTCTCTAGGTCATGTTTCCTCAGCCACGTATTAGCCATACTGCTTTCCTTTGGACTTTCTTCATTTTGTCTAAATGTCTGTTTGTGTAGGGTGTATAAAATTATACCTTCCCAAACGGCCTCATTAGGGCTTTGAAATAATTACATCTCAGGTCTCGCAAAATCAGCAACAGGGGAAAAAAGGTCTAGTAAAAGTTATTAAGTGCAGAGAGGCCATCTTTCCTGACCTTCAAATTTGTGGTGGTCACAAGCCTTTCTCAGAAAGTGGTCTACCCTTCTGACAGCAATGTGCTACTGATTCCCATTCACCCCGTGGCCAGCAAAAATCCCAGTGCCTGAGCTGTACAGCTGGCTCCTCTCCCTGCACTTCATTGAGAGTGCTTTTCAGTTTTTCTCTGGCATGTATCTGTTCTGAATTTAATCAAATTAATTATAGTCTAGTCCCCTCCTATATATGCATAATCTACCAGAGACAGAGAAATTAGCAGCTTCTTTCCATGAGGCAATTGTTCCCCCGTCAATTGTTCCCGCGTTTGACAGCTCTTTTAAAACCTCAGTTTGTGCACACAGGGAAGGTCCTAAAAGAGAGAGCCATTCCAACAGGGTCATTAAACATGGCATGTAAGTAAGACGTGTAAAACAAAGATCTGCAGGTCTGGCTGTCTGTTTTGACTCGTCTGGCTAGGACAAGTGCCCCCCCCCCAGGCTTATGTTTAATGCCTGGGTGTGGTGTCCGGTTGGTCTGCGCTGGTGTCTGTCTGTCTGGGGGGCACGGTGCCCATTGCCCAGCGCCGAGGCACCTGGCACTGCTTCGAGCACTGAGAGCCTTGTGCAGGCAGTCCACACAGGCTTGCTGGGCTGCATCTGTTCATCTGGATCTCCCACTGATGCATTTTCTGGCAGTGCCAGCACAGCACACATGTCTAGTGTTTGCCTCATCTCTGCTGAAAGGCCCATGCCAAGGAAAACCAACAAGGAGCAGGGAGATCCTTGAAAAGCATGATAGGAGTTTGTGGTAGCTGACTTTCATGGGCAGGGCTAAAGAGAGCTCAGCTGTGTGAGTTAAACCCAGAAACACCCTTTCCAAAAGCGCTGGTGTTCTATCAGGCTTGATAGAGAGGCTGGGGGTTTGGAAGAGAGCAGAGGTGTCCCAAGGGCTTTTTTTCTAGATACAACTACTGCTCTAATTCAGCTCACTATGGGATTAATTTTGTGCTCCTAGATACCACCTGAATTATTGTGGGTGTACTTGAAAATGTAAGAATTACCACAGTCAGAAAACAGGGACATCTAACCTGGTACTTTCCCTCTATCCCCATGCCCAGGTGTGAATAAGAACATTGAGCTCAGGATACTGCTGGGCAGAAAGTCTTTCCTTCTAGTAATGACAGTGCAGGCACTTCCCGAGCCAGAAAAATTATCTTCCTATTTCATAGCTCTCAAAGGATTTCTACACAAGAGCCTGTACAGTTGTTTTTGAAGCTAGTCTCAATAGCCAGTTTTCCATGACAAGGAGTCCCACTGCTGAAGAACACAGTGCCTGAAGAACCACTGTTGTCTATCTATATACAAGACATCAGATAGAACACATATTTATGCACTTTGCACCCCAAAAATCCGATGCTTAAACATGCCATTTGTTTCCCAGGGTGCTGCAAGCTTGGCAGTGCCTGAAATGTATCCTGCAAATACAGACTGCCTCCACTACCCAGAGGTCATTGCTCTTGATTGTCTTCTTTGTGTACCCTTGGCTACACAGTGATTCAGCTTCAGAAGGAAGGAGAACAAAGCTGCACCCTTCACTCTGCCCTCAGTGTCCATTAAACAAGCCCCAGTTGCTAAAAATGTGAGTCCAAATCCAAGCAAGCTGAATAGCTATAATGACTCAAGTGCCACAATTCTTGGACAGCTCCCAGGAAGTTTGTTGAAAAGCTTGGGATATTTCTCACTGCTTTCCATAGAAAAAGCTGATAAAGATGCTTTCTTTCCCAATCAACATGAGAATCTGAAGGCCAACATTATTTGCAACAAAAAGGTTAAATGAAGGGATGTCTCCCTGTGCAATAAATAAAATAATAACTACAATGACTATTTGTACATTAATACTGTTTTTCAGTCCCAGAGGAGAACCCAGGGAGACAAGAACTTACAGAAACAAAATAAGAGGTCAAAGAACAATTTTAAAGTATATAATTACAACTGGTTTTGTTTCATAAGCACTTCAAGTTTCCATTTACTGCTACAGAGCCTAGAAGTGCTTATGCCAGTGTTAAGAGCCATCCCTCATTCTTGCACTCTGCCCATATAAGAATTGATGGATGTGCAGAAGGTCATAATGGTGCCAAACTTAGAAATTCACCGCAGGTTTGGCTCAGGTTTGAATATCATTATTACTGTCCCTGCTTGGATAAAATGAAGTAGAAATATTAATTTTAATATGGGGTTTGTTATTGCTGATAAAGGAAAGAGGAGAGATAACAAGTTAAAAGCCTGTTGTTACATGAGATGTTATTAGATGTTCTGTGTATTGTCCACAGCCCGTCTAGGCCAGAGAGGATATAATACATAACAAAAGGAGAGGAGTTTGACATTTCAGTTATGATATTTCTCCAGGTAACATACATCGGATTAGCTGAACATCTCTCTGAATCATCTGGCAAAAGTTTGTCACAAAAAGTTAGATTTAGCTTCAGAACTGGAGCAATACCTGAAAGTATAACTTTGATAAAGATGGTAAGATTTGAAGAAGAGCTACTATTGCCACAAAAGTCAGAAAGAAGGCTAACTTTGTTGAAGAGCTGTCACTTTTGAATTTGTTTTTTAATGACCTCCTTGAATGATTGCTGGCCTGGGAAGCTCACTACATTCTTGTACAGAAGTTGTTGCATTTCACAAAGGTGATAGTTTCTAATAAGTTATCAGTCTTGGAGGCTGCTGCTGAAAAAAATTGAGTAACCTTCAGTAATTGGAGAAATAGAGTGGAGGAGAAGATAAAACTGAGATGCAAGAGGAACCACATTCTGATAAAACTGTTCCAGTGTAGAGATTTTAAATGGTAGCATAATCTGAATGGCACAAAGACTCTTTTTCAGTAAGTACAGTTCAATGCTGCTGGCCCAATTTTCTGTCTTTGGCAACTCCTAAAATCCACCTGGGATAGTCATATCACAGCTCTATCACTTAGACATTTATTTTGCACTCTAGCTTCCTCTCTCTATGCTTTTCTTACTTTTCTCAAATCTTTATCTAACAGAAACTGTTAACTGATCCGAGATTGGCAAAGAATTTTTTAAAAGAACCAACCCTGCAAGCAATTAACATGTGCAGCTCCAAAACCAGTGTGAACCAAAGGGTAGTATTTAGAGCTTGTGTTTGTTTTTTTAAAAATTAAGGTAAATATTTTCCATTAAAGTTTCCAAATAGGAATCTAGCAAAGAGAGATAATAATAGAAAAGTAAAAATAAATAAAAAAGTGTTTACATTTTTTATATTACATTTTGTATTTCCTAGAATAAAAGCTATTTCAATTATTGCACAGATTTCCTTCCTGAGGTATGCCAAAAATTTACCAAAGGACAGTGCAGAGGAAGCCTAACACAGTGAACATTTTCAAATTTTTCTCCAGTTCTTGCCAGGTTACTATCAACAATCTGGAGCAAGGTACTGGGGGAAACTTTGGAGTAAACCACACATGAGCACTGAGTTCCTTATTACTCTAAAATTAAGGTTTCATCCTTGAGAAATCTCTATTTCAAAGAAGAAGGTGTCTTTTTTTTTGTATTTACAAATGACTCCCATTTGATTTCTATGAATAAATGAATAATTCACCACCTCCAGATGGAGTCCTAGCCAACCATTGCAAATATCACGCTGTTGAAAGCCAGACCCTGATGCAACAGTTACAAGTGTGTGTGTTCCAACTGGAGCCACATCAAATGTCTGGTTAGAACAGGATGAATCCAAAATCTTTCCCTGGAGGTATTCAGTAATAGGGATTTAAACCGTATTCCTTCCCTTTCATAAATTTATTTGGTGAATGTATTCCTGGAAAGCTGGGAATTAAAATGGAGAAGCAGATGAAGAGCCTTGTACTTAGGCTTTGGGTAGAGGTAGAATAAGGTGGAGTTCCCACATACTTATCTTCCCCCCTCTACTCCATTTTCTGTCCATTCCAAATTCTGAAAGAAGAGGCGACATAAAATGGGTTTGCACAGGAATTTGAGAAAAATCTCTTCACCTTTCATCCTGTTCACTGTCCTTGCACAGGTCTGTGGGATGGAATAAGGACAGAGCTGTCATGTCACAGCACAGCCCTTCCTCCCCCTTCTGTAATCTGTCAGCAGCACTATTGTATCCAGCCCTGGAACAAGCCCTGACACATATGACAGGTATTTTGGAAGCCCCTGAGACACCAAAGGCAGCAAAAAGATAGGTGAAAGATTAGGAGACGAGAAGAATACAAGAACTACAGAGCCATGGGAAAGTTCATGGACAGACCTGTGAGGATAAGTGCTTAGGATAGTGTGGAACAAGTGCCAAAAAGAGCAGATAGAGGTGAAAGGGAGGGTTTTGGACACCAGACCCTAAGGTAAGATTTTTTTGGTATGCAACATAGGTGGAACAGTTGTGAGGTCTATCAACTGTTCTGCACAGGACTGGTTGGGATTTTCACCCAAATCAGTCACAAATGCTGCAGAGTAGCTTCCCACTTATACAGCTTTAAGTGAGCGAGCTGCAGTGAGCCCAGCCCAGCCCAGCCCTGGCTGGAAAGAGCATGCAGAGCTGTAGCGATGGTAAAGGAAAACAGGGAAAATGGTAAAAGGGAGGAGGGAGTTCAGTGGTGTTGCTGTAGGGCTTGCATGGAACATCTGATGTTCATGATTTCTATTTTATTGCCATTATCATTCCTCCTGAATGGGCTAATAACAGGATAAATTAAAATAATAAGGTACTTTGAGAGTAGAGTCATTATCAGAATCAAACTTTGCTTGTTTAAAATACTGTGCAACATTTGTGGAAGTTTCTCCCACCCTTATTTACATCCAATATAAATTTACTGGCAGTTCTCTTGTCATTGTTGAAGCTATATTCAATTTTACCAGCAACAATATATTCTGACTGGAGTGAATTGAATTTTCTTTTCCATTCAGAAATTATTAGTTGCTCAATGTAGAACTGAATAATAAGCACCCGTTCATAAATGTTTTGCCTGCGGTTACACAGAGTCATGTGCCTTTATCACTTCTGTACACAGGGATATCATTACAGGGACTCAATAGGATTGAGACGAGTGGCCACTTCTGCTTTTTTATGTCAGATACTGCACTAATGTTATAACCTTGGAATAGGATTTCTACTCAGATGCCAATATGGTCTCCTAAGGAGAAAAATCTCACTCTTTCAGTTAGCAAAATCAATTAAAAATAGATTGTGAAAAAGAGGTTGATTTCATTTTCCTATTCTACAGATCTAGAAATAGATTATGGTCCCACTTTAAGTGAAAGTCTTCAATCTAGGTGATTAGAGGTAGGGAGCAGGGGGTGAAATTAGCTACAACGAAATCAGTGAGACTCTTTGCATCTGCCTTCAAAATTCTTTTGCATTTTTTTTCTTGGAGAAGGGTCCAGTTTCTGGAAAGAAATTTTGGTTTTAGGATAAAGGTGACATGTCCAGAATTTCACAGTCTTCAGCATTATATTACTACCAATCCTAATGTGTTAAAATGCACACCTAAACAGATCAGCAGTATTAGAGCTGGAAAAAGGGAGAGCAAAAGAACAAGACCCACAGTAGTGAGACTGCAGAATTTCTTACTGCACACACACCATCACAGCATAACTTTGTTTTTTGCTTTCTCCTGCTGTCAAACTTCAGAGACATTAAAATCAGACAACTCTGGAAAGGAAATGAAGCTGCTCACTTTATTAGTCTTGATTAACAGTAAATTATTCACCTAACATTTACTTTTCCTTCATTTATTTAAGAGTGATTACACGCAAATAGCAGTTTAAAACGTCAGGGTTTTAATAATAGTTTTATTTGCCACTGTAATTGCTTCTGTAGCATCTCTGAAGTCTGAAACACACCCCTCCTGATAAAAAAATCAAAATAGCAGCAATGCATCTTTCTCTCTTTTAAGTGCACTCTCCAAAACAGTATAAAGGAAGACGTAGGAGTTTATTTACTGTATTTCTTATTTAGTTATGTGCTGTGTATTTAATATGTTATTCACCATGCTTGGACCAAGCTCGAAGGCTGTACCTGCACTCCCATATGGAGAACCCTAAAGATCCACTTTAACCTCCTGTGCCCTCAGGAGCTTCTCAAGTGCACAGTTTTCCTCAGCTAACCTGTTGTTCTGTCCTGACCTGTACTTTGTAGTATTTTTCACACTGGAAATGGTAGGACTGCCCTGCAGTTTGGGCAGAGTGTGGGTAGCACTGAGGTGCAGGAGCTTTAGCTCAGCTACGGCTTTATCCTCCCAAACTGCAGCTCCTGCTAAGCAACACCCAAGGTGCCATGGTGAAGCATCCACTTGGCTGTTCATTACTAAACTGCTAAGTGAAGGTCTCTTTTTTTATTGCCCAATTGCCTCTAATGATAACTTCTACACCAAAACTCATAGAGACTCTTAATTTAAACTCTAGGTGGTGGTTTCTAAAAAATCCATGTCTGGGAAAAAACTGAAAGTCTTTTTCAAAAGGCGGGATGGAGCATTGGTTCTCAGAGAAAATTCTTTGAGTTTGGTGTTGTTGAATCCTTGTATTTTTTTTCTTTTTTTTCACTTTTCCTTCCATAATTGCCATTTATGCTCATTCATTCTGCATCTGAGGGCTAATACAAACTAAATGCCCCTACTTTTCCAGAGGTACTGTATATCCTGGAAGAGTTCCCAGGATATCTGTCAGTTCAGATTCACTGTGTTTATTTCCAATAAAATCTAGCACTGATGGGAGCTCCGACAGCATAATCTCAGAGTGAACGTGACCTTCTGGTGAAGGAAATCAAACAATCCTCTCCCTCTGGGACTAGAGCATGGTTATGCTTCATTACTGTGAATAAGTTTGCTGCACAGGTTTCTGCATGCTGCATGTCTGGGTAACTTCTCAGTATATGCACATGTAAATAAATAATTGCCCCCTTTAAGTAGACCCAAAATGTTTGGGAATGGGAATAAGGAAAGAATCCTACTTTCTGTATTCTTTGCAAGAGGTGTTTAAAATAGGGAAAGATGGACCTTTCTCATCAAACCCACAGGTCTCTGAGAAGTTACAAGGAGTAGATTTGTCAAAATCAGACTTGCTGTTTTGCACATTTTCTTTTGGAATACCATCACATTTTTAAACAAACTTTATTAGAATTCATATCCAGTTATGGAGCTGTACAGAACTCCTCTAACAAGCATAGTCTGGCTGGAGGCAATGAATCTGTCTTTGTCACTAATGATGTTTGTGTTATTTTAACACTGTTGATACTGGGGATTTGTGGGGGGTGTGAGCAATCATCTTTCAACCACAGCTCATGTGCCTTGCATGCTGATTTAAAAAAAATACTTTTCCCTCTGGGTGTCAGGAAAAGAGTGGGGTACACAAGGGGACATGCCCAAAGGATTTCAGTCACAGTCTGTCTGCTGGAAAAACTGCTTGCAATTCCAGTGACCTTTACTTACTCAGTGAAGTGGGGGTGTGGAGTTCCTTTGGCAACATTTTCCAGTAATCTGCATCTTTTTCTTGTGATGAGTGTGGTATCCTGTCAGGAAGGTTTGTGATGTGGTCATTTGGTAGAAAGTCATTTTTGGAAGAGCTAAAGCAGCTCTCATTTTTTCACATGTGAAGGAGTCCTGGCCCTGGGCCAGTTCCAAGCTGTTCAAGTGCTGAGAAATCTGTTTTGAAGGTACATTTCAACTGAATCAGTTAAATATATTTCTATTTTATGCACTTTATACAACATATTAAGTATTCTATACCAAACATTATATACTATATACCATATAGTATATGTATAAGAGCATTTATATGTACAGGTGATTTTAAATGGCTGGAGACCTGTGCTGTATCTTCTTTTTCTGTCCTGTGATGCTAGTATGAATAAGTGCCAGATGTGATCCTCAAACACAGACAAAGAATATTCTTTTGCTTTAGGTGTGAAAGGAGAGCAATGGCAGTAAATACAGATCAGGGATATGATGGTGGTGTGGGAAGAGGCTTTAACTCCTTGCCCTGTTTTTTGGATGCAGAAAGTTGAGGAGGGTTACCTGGGTGAGAAAGGAAGGTGATTCATGTGTCAGTTCTAGAACACAGAGGAGGAGGGAGCAGGGACCTACTGGTGAAAACTAAGTATCTCTCAGCTGAGGATTTTCAGAATATCCATTGTTAATTAAGCAGTAATATCCTGTTATGGGTACCAGAGTTGCAAAAATTCATCCAAGATCTTCCTCAGATTGGAACGAAGTTTTTGACTTCCAGAAGATGTGCACAGGATATTTAGGATGCTGTCATGTTTACAAATCATTCTCTCTTGCCATGCCACGGAAGTAGGAGGATGGCACACATTTCCCTGATCCCTTTCAACATCCCAGCGGACTCCTATGTTGGCTTGGACAGCAGGCAAAACCAGTTTGAACTGCAGTGATAGACACGTCTACCCGTGGCAGAGGTGTATAGATAATAGTCAAAGGCTATTTGCATAAAGATATCTATTTTTTTGTAGCCTTTGAAACCCATTGATTTCTTTAACTTGGACTGTGCGACCTACCACACAATTAAAGGTATTCTCCTGTGCTCCAGCCCTAAAGAGACAAGCACTGTGACCTGAGTGAGTGGGGTCTGTTCATGATCCTCCACAGAAGGTGGGAAAGGATCAGCATGATTCATTTTTATTCCAGTTATAAAAGAGACCTATTTTATGAGCAGATAAGATATTTTGTCAGGAAATGGTTTTCAGCAGAAACAAGTCTGCCAGGTTCAGAGAGTGGGTTCCATGCCTACTTGCTCTTGATGCCCTAAAGAAATGAGAGGGATGTATTCCACCTGCTGTTGTCAGGCTTGGAGCTCAAGAACCATGACAAATGGTGCACAAGGTAAAAATACCAAAATGAAGGAGGGGAGCGAAAATGATCTACAGTAACTGAGAAAAGAATAAGGTTAATATTTCTTGGCAGTTGTTACCTAACTATTATTTTTTTCCTTTTTTTTTTTTTTTCCTTTTTAAGTGTTTAAATTTAACAGTAATGCCCAGGGATATATTGAGCATTTGAGGGAAAGTGCCACAGTTTTGAAAAAAAATTAAAGAGGAGAAACTAAAAGTCCTAGCACTAACAGAATACTAATTTGGGTCTGCAGCAATTAATTAAATTGATCTTAATTAAATTTTTCCTGCTGGATTCATGAAACAATCTGTAATTCTGCCACCTATGCAGTAAAAAAGTGACATATTCACTTTGAATTTGTAAATGTTCTTAACTATTATTTTTAATCAATGGTCCACCTGAGTTTAATTGTTCCATAAGTTTGGTAGGTTAAAACACATAAATTTCAGTGGTTACTTGCAGACTAGGTGATATTGTGATTAACATTGTCATCTGCGAGCTCCTCCTCATTACCAGCATGCCTCCATGGACCAAATATTCAGAAAACCATTTAATCCTGTGAACTCAGGATCAGAGTCCCAGGCCTGTGTGGGTCAGTTCAGCAAAGAGAACGAGAAGCAGTTTGTGAGAGACAGTGACATAAACTGGCACCACGTGCCATGGTTGGGTGTTCATTCCTGGCCACCACCTAAAGGGCAGCACCCAGGGCTGTGCAGAGAATATTCCTGCCCAGTGCTTGTGTCAAGTGAAGACAGATTAGCTGAAATTCCATCAGTAAGTATGGTTATTCTGGTTTGGGGTGCAAACTATTTGCACATTTCATAATCATCTCTCTCAAGAAAAAAAAAAATTTAAAATTTTAATCACTTTATCTTTTTTTTTTTTTAATGAGGCAGCCAGAGTTCAGCTGACAGCTTTCTCATAGAAGCAGTAGGAAGGCCAAAAGAGCTGCCTAATGCAAAGGCTGACCATCAAACAGCAGGAAAAGGTATTCCTGACAATTAGGCTTGCCCCCCCAATCAAAGCTTGCTGAAAAGGGCCAGAGCTTAATTTTACAGCTGTGCCTGCCAGGAATAATTTTCCTGGCCTGGCCATAGAGTTGTCTTCTGCTGGCGCATCCAGACCTGAGCCTGGCCAGGCTTCTTGGGTCTCCACATGGAGGATATGATGAAGTTCCACAGGATTTGATCCTGATGTCTGTCCCTTTCTCAGCAGGAACAGATCATCTGTGCCAGCAAGAGCCCAGAAAGCCTTCCACAGAGCCTCTCCAAACCCTTCTGTCTGCAGGATGCAGCTGCAAGGGGTCCTGCAGGACACAGGGGGTTCTGACATCAGGGTTACACAAATAATTAAAAGAAACACAAACAGCTTTTAACATCATGATTCTGAATGTTTCAGCAGAGGCATGATGGATCTACCAAAAGATGCTCTGACAGATATGAGCTCCTGCCAAAGGTTTTCTTACACAGGACTCTGCCAGGGAAAGCTCCTGCAGCCCATCCTGCTCCCATAGGCCATCTAAAGTTCAGATTTGACTCTCACAGGGGCTCTGTGACTGTTTTAAAGCAACTCTCCTTGCTTTTCCCAAATCACCTCTGTTCACTGAGGGTCAATGGTATCCTCCAGATTACAGAGAAAATTCATTAAACAGATGGGAAAAGACAGAAGTCTTGATTCCCAGCCCAGCGAGTTTATTTTTATCCTATGTTCCTGTATACATACAAAAGTTCTGAATTATGATCTTGGATATTGTCTGCTGCATCCTTAGTGGGAAATTTCACAATGTATCAGCAAATGAAATTCAACTGGTTTGTGTTTATTTATCCTACCTAAGAGCTGAAAATGCTGCAGTAATGAACAATATATCAAAATGTCAAATTTACATTCAAGCTATTTGGAATTCTCAGTTTCCCAAACGATAAGGCAATAGCTTTAAAAAAAAAAAAAAGTGATGTCCTACAAGCCATCATTGCAGCACAGCCAAAACTCCTTGGTATTAAAGGCTTCCTTCTCCAGGACATAAAAGTATTACAGGCAATTAATTATGCTGTGATTAGCTGAGACATCTTAACTGTAAATCATTGTTGCTTAAATATGGCTTCAAAGAATTAATTGGGTGTCTGCCAGCTGAGGGAAATGAAATCTATCACTGGAAATAATATGAAAGCTACTGCACCTGTGCAATAGTCTGGGAGCAGTGTAGAGGTGCACACCTTGGATTTACATTGGATACCCACCAGCTGAAGTCCTCCCCCCTCCTGCAGTCCATGTCAGGGAGAGATAAGTCCATCTGACTTTTATTCCTGGTGCTGGCCCCCACAACACCATTGTAAAGCACTGTGGACTTCATGCTGAGGGACAGCCACCAAGCAGGGTCTCTGTCCCCTATGGAATGTGCTCTTGGGGCTATCCTGAGATGTAAGGAAGGCTCAGGATGCAGCTGCAGCTTTTCTCCAGCCTAGCTCTGCAGCCTGCGTCTGCATCCAAACATTGGATATGGGTGAATTCAGGTGAATTCGGTGTCACAAGTAGAGATACCACAGTTTCTGGATCCATCCAGAGAAATCAGGAAGGTTTCTAAAGGCAGGCACCCTATTACACCCACCCAGCATATAGGTACATCAACACCGTGTGACAAACTTTTATCAAACTGACTTTAGAACTTACAGTCCAGATTTCAGCCCTCTGTGAGATGTTCACAGATATAGTCTTTCAGATATGAGAAAAATACAGATTGCTGCAAATCTGATATTGGCAGTCTTTGTAACTTATCAAATATGGAAATATACCCACACTGTAGTACAAACACAGCCAGCTTCTGACAATAATCCTATTGAAGTAACAATATCTGCTCATGCTGCTGTCTTTCAAATCATCCTGAAGTTTCATTTAGAAAGATTAAATGAAATAAATGTCATTTAGTGTTGGGTTTTTTTATTTGTTTGGTTTTGGTTTTTTCCTCATATCTTTTCCATGTGTTTAGGGAAGACACTCCTCTCTTTAAAGATCAAGGTAATTGGGGTGTATTTTCTATGAAATCAAGTTTTCTGTATTCTCTGGCTAGATATTCCCTAAAGTTCTTAATATGTCTATAATATTTACTGCAGAGAAACCCCTTCTGACATCTTAAGAAATCCAGATGGGCTATGCTGCTGGGATCCAGCCCAGATTCCCTTCCCACAGCAGGTCTTGCTTTCAACGTAGTGAATTAAGAGCACGGAGCTTTACTCCAGGCCAAAACAGCTGCCCAGGAGCAAGGTGGACACAATCCACCGCAGTCTATAGAAGAGTCACTCTCTGTATCTACCCCAAAGGATTGAGCTGTTGCCTCCAGCCTGAAGCCATAGGCAAACTGAGATCAGCAGAAGACAGTGCTCTGTCTCACTTCTTTGATGTCACACAGCACAACAGCATTTGGCCGAAGTTTCAAAGGAAATTACCTTTGTAAATATCTTTCGGGGGCTGCACAGTTATGACCTCAGGTATCCTAAGAAGCAAAAGTAGTCATGGAATTTCTTTAGTATGACCTCACCATCTGCTGCCAGTCCATGGGATGAGATTCACAAAGCAGATATCTCCAAGCCACCCTAACACTGCTGAGAGTCAGTGGAGAGAGAAAAAAAAGAATACCACTCCTAAGATGAGATTAATCCATGCTGCAAGAACTGTGCTTGCTTTTTTTCCTTCAGCAATTAGCATGGAAGCCTAAGGTGACTACCTCAGTAGTAGCCATCCAGAACTGCATAGGATGAATTCCAAACACAATGAATAAGCTCCTCAAGAGTAATAATCTTATTTATACTACAAAGTATTCTGTTCTTCCTCAGGGTGCAGGAAGCTTTTAGCTGATGCAAGCATACTGCCAAAATGAATAATCTTATCCTTGGTTATGCAGTCTGTCCCACTCTTTTCTGCTGGGGAAAAAGGTTGATGTGGCCATGTCCTAAATTGTACAAACTGCTGTGGCTGAAAACAAATTAATTTCAAAGCTTCATATGCTGGTAAATCTACCATATCTTTAGCCAACTTGTTCAGTGATTCCTTTCACTGTTACAAGACAGGTCATGCTTTATGTGTTGAAATCCTCATCACTAATTTCTAATCAATTTGCTTCTAGACTTATTGTCAGCTACTTCTCTGCATGTTTTGAAAAATCAGAGTCAACAATGTCATGGTGAGACCCTGTCTTTAAACAAACTGAAAGAGAATAGTCAGTACCACTCCATCTGCTGCTCTGTAATGGTCTGCACTGATTTCTGATTAAACAAAAAATGTTCTTAGGTTTGGAGATCTAAATGGATCAGTCCATAAAATATTCCATTTCACATCACGTGATAAGCAGCTTCCACACCATAAATTCTTTTGCACCTGGTGCTGGAGACAGACAGGTTCTGTGTGGGTTTTTGTTCAAAGCAAATCATCATAGTCTCTCTCAGTAATTGCAATTATTCACCATGTACTGTGTACAAATGAGCCTTGTGAAGACCATTCAGAAACAAACCATCCACACAGATTAAGAAAGCTGTTGAAATGCATCTTGCTCTAGAATATTTTGCCATCTCTTTCAGCGCAAGATTTGTAGCAATGTGGATCAACAATCCCTGCCTGCCACATGAAGACAAAAGGAGTGTTGTGCCATACACAGTGAGGCTGCAAAAGGCTTGGACTGATGCCATGGGATATGTCTTACCCAAAACACAAAGCTGTTCTGGCCCTGCAGAGCCTCAGGGCCTGGACACTCAATGCTGATACCCAGGGGAAGCCATGAATTCTCACAGAGTGGTAGATGTATCATGGCTTGGTGGGGGCTTGCTAGAGACATGAGAATTCCACACAATTGAAAAGGATGAAAGTTCCACTTGAGTGGGAGCTAAGCCAAGGTGGCAGTGGACTCCACAGCCTTGTGAAGGGATCCTGAGCCCTCCAGTGAATCTGGGAATTAGATCTTAAAGCTGCCTGTTCTCTTTTTCAGCCACTTTCCTCCTTAGCACATTGTCTGGAGAGTTACTCCCTGCCCATTTTAGGGAAGCCCTTGGAGACACAGCAACACAGGGAGCTAAGAAGGGAGAAAGTACAGTTCAAAACCGAAATGGTTAAAAGAGATCTTCAGACATCAGGCTGCCTCAAGGAAACAAGAGCTCACCTCAGCTCCATTTAGAGGGATGTTGGGTAGAAGGAATTTTATTCTTTCAAATGTATGTGCATTTATAATGCATAAAAATGTAGTTAAATGCAGGCCTCCGTGTGACTGAAGAGAGAATATTAAACATAAACGGGTTGCTTCACATCTGGAAGGAAAGCAAATCAGCATTGCTTCTCCACAGGGTGAAACTGAAATGTGAGCCTTGCAATCTCATTACTAGGCCAGGGAGAAATGAAATAGGGAGTTGAGAATCAGTATGAGGTAAAATATGCCATTAAACTATCAGATGAAATCGGGAGAAAAGAGGAGAAATGCAGGTGCAGGAGTAGAAAGAAGAACAAATTTTGTCTTTTGGACAGATTGAGGGGGTTTTGTGTGATGGCCTAATATATGTTTTTAGGAGCTGTTCTGTCTCAACAAGTAAAACAGTAATTTGGCAGAAGGTTTCTATGATCTTCAAAAATTTTTACCTTTTTTTCCCCTGTTTTTTCTGAGAATTTTTTCTGTGCTTTGTCACTTAAGGAATTTAGTGGAAAAGTCTCTTCTGTGGACTAGTCTGGTAGAACCATAATCCAACACAGAATATCAAGATAGTCAAGAAAATATAGTTTTCTTCCTAAAGAACATTGTGGTTTCTCAGCCACACAGGAAATGTCAGTGAGCAGAGGCACTTATTACAACCACAGCTTGCATGATCCCTTTCCAGCTTTTTCCTTTCCCAAAAACCTACATGGGAACTCTTTCTTACTCAGCAAATAGCATGGATCCATTCACTGAATAGTTCACAGAGAGTAGGTACTGTGGGAGACACAAAGTCAGCTTTTGTTAGCTAATGATTAATACTGCTTTCAATGGAAGGAATAATGTAATTGGTTGAATCTATTTAATATTTATTGTGATTTTTATTATAATTTTCCTACTTCAGTTTGTTAAGCTTTTCCCTTATATAATACAGTTTCCAAATGCTGACTTCTCTACCAACATAATCATTTATTTAAGAATGTTTTCTTTGTAATACATTCCTGACAATACATATGCAATACACCTGCCTAGAAATGTGAAGGCAGATTATTTAGAGAAAAAAATCTAGCATCTACCTTTTTAAACCAGAAGACAAAAACATCAAAATAAATACAGAACCTGCCTTTGAAACTGGCCCTGTGTGTGCTTAACTCTCCATTTGCTGATCCTTATTCATTGTCAGGAGGTGCTAATCTCCAATTCCTCTTATTTTCTTTCTGGTTTCAGATGCTTACAGCAAAGAACCAAAACGAATTTTCTGCCAGCTCCCCAGCTGAAGAGAAAAGTGGAAGATTGAAATCAGCATTTGACCACAGGTGTTTGTCAGCAGTCACAGAAGCTCCACAAATAACAGGTAAATCTGGAATCACTGTGCTTTGCCTGCAGGAGGTGGTTTACACATCTGAAAGTAGAGTAGGATTAGAAAGAACCTCAGTATGTGATGATAAGCAGCAGGAATATGAATCTTTATATCTAGAGGCTGACATTAACTTCCATGTGCTCCTCAGAGGAAGCTTATAAGTGGATAATCAGCTGAATAGGATTGCACTAATTAAAGTGAATTATTTGAAAGAAAGACAAAGTGGAATTTATCAAGGAATTCACTCAGAGCACATACTGCTGCCAGCCTTGTTTTAATTTACCTAACAGTGTTGCAGTCTACATGAAACTCTTCTAGGATTCTAAAGTGCCATTGTCACATTAAAATTTTCCTGAAGAACAGAGGGAATCATTTGGGGAGAAGGCAAGAAGGATTTTTAGGCTGCTGTAGAGTTGCGCTGGTCTTTTTTTTTGAAACATCTCAGGTTTTACTTGAAGCTTCTGTCCTGGAAAGATTGTACTTCTCAAAAATTTGTTTTGCTTGGGTTTTCCATCACACTGCAGTAATCTTTCCCCTCAGTAAAGCAAGCAAAAGCACATATCTGCTTTATAATAAAGCTTTTGTTAACAGAAATTTAATGAGCCAGAAGACACAAGTCACAGGTCTGGTGGGGTTCTGGGAAATCTCTCCTAACACAGAAAATCTCTCCTAACCCTAATCTCTGCTAACTGAGTATTTGGCTCTACAGAGATGATCAAAGACAGTGGCAATAGTCATTTTTGGATACAGCCATGCTATTTCTGCGGGATAAAAGTGTTTAGTATTATTGTTATAAATGGGGGGGAGGGTATTCTCTCTGGCTTCAGTTACACATAAGACGTATGTTAATTTAATATTATGGATAATGCACCAGTGTCCAAACTTTTGAATTTTCATGCTATGAATAAGATGGCAGACCATCTGCTTTATTTCACTCAGCTTGTTACCCAGCATGTTAGAACTTTTTTGCCTCACAGTTCCTCCTTTTCTTCATGCATCTAATTTGCAAGTGTGAACCCCACTTTGTGATTAGGCTTTCATTTGTGGTAGTCAAGAAAACACCCAAAATGTGAGAGTTCTCCATCTGTTATGGTAGCAAAGTTTAAATTCAGCCCCAGTGCAATGTAAAATATTCAGCCATACTGTAACTAAGCTGTTAACTGGATTCACTGAAATCAGTGCGGAGACTCTAGCCTCTTTCTGATTGATGGGAGAAGATATTTATATTCTATATTCAGATATATAATTGCATCTATAGTTATGAGTATATTAGGATTTTTGTCAGTGAGAACTTCTGGTGAAAAGTTCTGATCTCTTATAAGCAGACTTTTAAATGTTTTTCAGTCACCTTTCCCTTTTCTGTAGTTGAACAATTCACATTTCTTCCTTTTGCTAGGAATGGGCAATTTCTTGGGCACTGTTCATAATTTCTGGGTCAGCTAATAAACCCTCTTTTTATTCCCTATTTAAATGCTGTGTATTAGAGAACTGTTGAGTTGGAAAATGTTAGCTTCATTTAGCTATTGTTGAGTTTTGCTGAGGAAGGGGATGGCTAGTTCATATACTGTGTCCATCTTCAGAGGTAAAATGTATTTAATTGGGCTATTTTTGCTGCAAGTTCACCAAGTTCCTACAGCATGGACTCCAATTAAGCAACTAAATCTGATATGAAGCAATTGAGAGTGACCCAGCTGTCTTGTAGCACCACAGCAAGTTGTTGTGGATAGCAAGAGGGAGCAAAGTTCCCCGTGAAGTGCAGTCACACCATATAAAAAAAAAACTGCGGGATTCTCTCCAGAAGTTCCTTAAGAGAATAGGTTAGAGATTATAACTGACCAATTCAAGAAAAACCATGTGAATAGCTTCCACTGCTAATAGCAGTGCTTGGGAGGGGCAAGGTGTCAGGAATAAGTAAACTCTGATGCCTCAGAGATCAGACCCAGGGCTGTTGTTTCTCCCCACCTAACCCCAGCTGTTTACAGTGTGAACAGACCTTCCTGTGCTGCTCACTACACCTGCTTCCCATGTGAGAAATAAATACACAACCTATTTATCTTCTTCCAAATGCCTATCGTACGTTGAGATGAATTGCACACAGTTCCTCTCTGCTCATTCTAAGAGGGCTCAAGGTGATTAGTTCAGATTCAGGGATGCAGTCTGTAGATACTTATTTTCAAACAGGTAAAGTCTATGCTATTACTCTTAGGTCGATGATCCAGAATTAGTGACTGACCTTAGCTCCCCTATTTTTCACTCCATCTCTGGGCTTTCACATAATAATAAAAAAGTAATCATCAGCTTTCTTGAGTCCCACAGGAGAGAGAGGAAAAAAAACAAAAAACAAAAGAGAGAGAGAGAGAGAGTGTTTCCAGAAAGGTTGTTTCTGTACAAATTGATAAGGCCGGCTGGAGGAGAGAAGTTACTATTTACTTCCTCTCCTAAAAGCCCTGTACTGTAACAACAGGCAGTCCTGTAGGTTGCAGTTGTGATGGGTTCTCTTTGGGGCTCAGTTATACTGATGAATTCAGTAAACCCACAAATTGTATTTGAATAGTTGCTGCTGGCTTCTAGTGTTTGTGCTGTAGCATTCCTGAGGTGATCTGGGATGTTTCTATAGGCGTAAACTGTTGGCAAGAAGTATTTTTTTTCTGGTATTGAGAGCAGGTGGGTTGAGAGGTCTGGCTCTCCCATCACCATGGTAAACAGCTACCTCTGCCATAGCACATTCACTCCCAGAGAGCTTCTGAAGTCAGGAAGAGCTCCTTTACTCTGATAAATTTGTTTTCCAACCAAACTGAGTCATCTCAAAAGAGATGCCATCAATAGATTAGGGGAGATGCACACTGTAGAAGTTTCCCTACACCAAGAGAATGGACTTTCTTAATGGGAGCACGGACTTCTTCCTGTGTTTCTACATCTCACATAGATCTCTTGGGGTCTGAAAAATCCATTCGCCACAGGACCACCCTCATCTCATTAACGTTCCCTTCCTTCCTTGAAAAGAGCCTACTAAAGCTTTGCTTACTTGCTCTCAGACAGTCATTTTTTGAGAGCAAAGTGTTCATTTCTGAATTCCCAGCACTGGCTCTTGAGCAGAATTTGAAAGCTCAAGGATGCATTGTACCTGCTCACTGCAGAGGGCCAGGCTGGGCTCTGGGATGCAGGGGTGGAACTGTGGTTCCTAATGCAGGCTGGAACTAGTTTATCAAGCCTCCAGCATTTGGCTATTAAGCAACTCTTCCAGTAGCCAAAAAGCTTTGCAAAAGGGGTTCACGTTTTTCTTCAATTAACTCTCTGTTTCAAGTATTTGAGCTTGCCAGCAGCTAGAGATTTATTGCTGGGAGATCTGAACCCATCACCTTCTACACAGAAGAGAGCTTTAACTTTCTTCTGCCCCCACAGCTTGCTTTCCCCCTGGGTAGGGAGAATTCCAACTCCAATCTGCTTTCAACACAAATTGCAAGGCCTGCAGGTTTGATTGGAGCTGCAATTTCCTGAAGCTATCTTCAACAGTATAACATCTTGTCCCATGCTTAGAGCTGCTAAAGGAATACCTATAATTTTCTGGATGCAGCAGCTTCTGCAGCATCCTTAGAATTGCCAGGTGAGATCCCATCACCAGTATATCTTACCCAGCACTTTTTTTTTTCCCTGCTTAGTAAAACCAGCAATACTGGAGCTGTAGAAAGATATAAATCTCAGGTAATACATGGTTTCGTTGTACATTGCTGAATTCCTGTTATATCTCCTGATATCAGCTTTACTTAGCACATCCAGCTGTCTCTCTGAATATCATTCTTAGCACTGCAGTATCTATTTCAATACCTTTAAAAATCTCTTGTAGACTTTGTGAAATGTTTCAGTAGGAGAGAATCTCTCTTGCAAGGCCTAATACCTAAGATGGAAAGCATTTCTAGGCTGTTTCTCCTTGAATATGCTGCAGGACCATGATCTTGATGAGTGATTATTTTCGATTTCTAGAAGAGCTAGTGGAGTGTGTCTCTTATACCAGCACTGTGCAGTAGGTTGTGAACAAAGAGTAGTGACCTGCAGTCCTGTGCAACCTTGACTCTCCGAGGGAGCCTCGAATTTCCCTCTGTCACTGTGTGTGACCCAGTCCAGAGCCCAGGAGCAGCTGTGAGGGGACAGCAAAAGGGAGAGATCGGGTTTTGCAGAGGAATGTGCAAATAGCCAAAGACATACATAGGGACGAGAAAGTATTTATTCCACAAAAAGTCTTCTAATTTCTCAAAACATAAAGATTCCACTGTGAAAGGAAGCAGAGTACAAATAACCATGAGGGATGCCAAGAGAAAGTTACAGAGTACTGTCATTAACTTCTGTCCATCTTCAAGAGGAGGTGAATTCATTGCCATCCCATATGTCCTCTAGTCCCACTTTCAGTTTTGATTAGTTCCTTGAAGGCAGATCCCTTTGGTCTTTTATTTTTCCATGTAGAAATAGAACTTCTATCATGAAATGGAATTAAACAAAAGAGAGAGAGAGAGAGAGTGTGTTGGCAAGAAGTATGTTTTTTGGTTTTTTTTTTGTTTTGTTTTTTTTTGTGTGTGGAAAAATATTTTATTGTTGTCTGTGCAAGCTGGAAAGGTAGAAGAGCCTAGTTCATAGATCCCACTCTAAAAGTCACTTTCCTGGAGAAGACTTTAAAGAAAGATGTCCTTTCTTCCACTCCCTCCTTCAGTACAATTGTGTTAAATATTGCAGCACAAAACCCAAAAGCCCACTAATGGGGCTGAAGGAATTTAAAAGCCACTGAATCTTTACAGTAATGGGTGCAGTGAGTGTGTTCTTGGAAAAACAAATATACTACAAGAGGCAGAAAAACAGAAAGATGATTGGATGAAGCCAATTTAGAGTGAGTAATGTACGTTCATGACAGGAGAAACAGAAGATGCTGGAAATAACAAGCAGTTGGGGAATAGTGGCTCCAGAAAATAAAGAGATTTTTCTCTCTTGACACTTGACTGTGCTCTTACAAAATTGTGTAAGTGTGCTGGTGTCAATAGAGAGACCAGATTAATTGTGAGCAGAATTGGGAACTACTGTGTAAATAAGGATAGCTGCACTGGAGTCATGAACTTCAGCAAGAACCTGTTGTTCGAGAGCTGATTTAGTTTCAGAAGTCATTACTTTGCTATTGGTAAAGTTCCCTGTAGAAGGATTAGATGAAGTCATTCAAATTCCTGGTGGGCATCTATCTACATCTGAAAACCTTTCCTGTTTGTCAATACACCAGCTAATCCATTAAAGATAACTGAGAAATCAGACTGCAGAAATCAAATTTCTCTTTGATATAGCTCTAAGATAAAAACTGCTCCTACCAACACATGAGCTGTAGTTTTCATACAATGCTGGCTAACCTGGATAAAAAAAGTTTTCAGTCTCCAGACTTATTTCTCTAGCACTATTCACTAACAGAACATTTATTTTTATTTTAATCCATTTTCCTCACATCTAGCCAGGTTTTCTTTCTCTCTAAATTTGATAATTATGATAATTTCATAATCCATAATGCATCCATGCAATATTTAGGCTGTGTGGCAATAGACAGGAATGATCACAGCTGTCTGGAGAACTAGGCAAAGTATGTAACCAGGCAAAAGCTTAAGTTGTGACAGTTCTCACTGAAGTTTTCCACCTTCAGAAACACCACAATCTATTCCCTCAGCCCTCTCACGACTGCCAGTGGTGTCTTACAGTCTATTCTTGAAGGTGAAGGTGAGAAAACCAGAAGTAATCTTGTTGGTGACACCAAAATTAGTAGCCCTGCTTTGTGGTCTTGACATTTATCTGAGGCTTTGATGCTTGCCTGACTTTTGGTGAATTGGTTCTGCTCAACAGACAATCTGAAAAGAGCACAACAAGCAAAAAAATAAAGTGCTTTTTGCCTGCTTTGAGAGTTGAACCACCTGTGTCAGCAGGTGTCACACACAGGAAACTGGCTCAGGGAAGGGGAAAGAAACAGAGGGAGAAAGAAGGAAGACCACCCTCTTCCACAGCAGCAAACCCTCACTTTAAAGCAGCTCATCATGTGTTTAGTGTAATAGTTCCTATTGCTTGAAAGGAAGCCCCAAGTGTTTCAAGTGACTCAGAGGGAGATGGGTTCATGCATCAGAGAGCAATAGAGTGTGATGTAAAGTCACAGTGAGGTCTATCTCTACCCCAGTCCTAATAAATGCCCTTTTCATTTTCCCTCAATGAATTTTGCTTCTGAGAAGAGCAGATCCTCCAAGATCATGTGCACAACTCAGAAAATAATCTAGATGCCAGCCTAACTAAATATTCTTCCCCCTCTCCCCATAGCTCACCTGAGATAAACAACCAGTTAACTGCTGCTCACTGGTGTTATCTAATTAACACTGGCTCATAAGAACCCATCTGATTACACCCTTCATTACAGTTGGAAGAAAATAGCTTCTGCTTCCTTAATATTATATGGGTTAATGTATTCCTACACAAAATCAATACCTTCTTTTCCTACTGTTAGTCTTGAATGGAGTAATGGTTATTTTTCTAATCTATTAAGAACTGTATAGTAATTATATTTTTTTTTTATATCCCCTTTCTCTGGAGCCTTGTTAGGTTATAAATTAATCATTAATTGATTTTAAAATGCAAGTGTTTTGAGTTTTAATTTTAAAGAAATTTGAATTTTAATGCTTCAGAGCCTGCCTCAAGCAGAGAGGAACCTCTACACTGATTTTTAAAATAACCTCCTTGTCCATTTTACTGTTTTTCAGAATGTGTGCAAGTTTTCTAATAGATTCTGAATCACTGGAAGTCAGCAAAAGCTTGTAAATGTTTTGAACTCTCATTGTTAGAAGAAGTATCCCAATTTTTCTATCTGCCCATTAGCTGTGAAATGCTCTTTTGCACAGACCCAGTGGGAATGCCCCAGATCTCTCTCACAAGGAAGAGGAGGAGGGACAAAACTGTGCCCAGGTACAGGCACACACAGGGACACACAGCTCAGCTTCTCAAAGGAGCCTGGCAGCCAGGCCTGCACAGTGACAGCTCCAGCACAGTGATAATCCAGTTAGCAGGGATTGCAGGAGACATTTAAATAGTGATAAGAGAAATACCCCTGCTTCCTTCTGCTACTTAAGTCGGCAGATACCAAACACCTTGCTAGGCAAGTGATTATCAATAAGTAACATGTAATTCCACTCTTTAAAATCCCTGCAGTGTACATTATGTAACAAGGATGGATTTTTAATTCTTTTTATTTTTTGCTTTTCTTTTTTATCCTGTTTCCCTTCTTTCCCTTTCCTCCCATTTGCCAAATGCTGAGGCAATTTTGTTGGACAAAAACTTTATCTCCTTCCTTTGCAGTAATTTCCTAAATTTTAACATGTTTTCCCATACACAGACATATTTGGTTAAAAAAATAAAAATAAAAAAGTCTTCTGTTGCCTAGGAGGAGAAAGAGATCAGATGTACTTTGCTGTGGAGGGAGACCTCTGCCCATATCTATAAATATTTGGTATTTTCGAGCTTTAGCTCATTTTACTGGCTGATGACCTGACTGGTGAGGATACATGGGGAGGCATCTATGCCTGATTTTACTAATGTTTTTGGAATCTATATTTCCTACGCAGACAAAAGATATAGACTTCCTTCCAGGCGGTTTTGAAACTCACAGAGCAGCACTCTAAAATACTGAAAGTAGTCTATAGCTCAACAATTAAAATTCAGGGGAAAAAAAAGTACATATTCATCTCATTCAGGTTATTTTAAAAATGAGTGGGCTTAAAGCTTTATATTCCCATTGCTTCCCATTGAGTCTAAGGATTTTGTGATTTAAGGAGACTTTTCATCCACCTAAGCCAAGAGGCACATAAGTTTCTGCTAAGGAAAAAAAAGAATTAAGTGACTCTTGCTTCAGTTGCTAGGCATGGCATGATGTAGAGGGAAGCAGTGCATAGCTGATGGGAAAAGGTGAGATGTTCCCTTGTAGCATATGAGGAGCAACAGCTAAGCTGTGCTCTATGAGCAGGAACTAAAAGCAGCCCCTTGCTTAGTCATTTGCTTATCCAAATGAGGAGAGCAAGGTGTAAGGAGAATTCATCACTTGTTGGCTTGGTAGATCAGTCTCAGAAGTACTCAAACCTAACAACCATTGAATAATCAGCAGCTTCCATTTCTGGGTACATGATTAAACTCGGCATGTGTCACACAAAGGATGAGAACAACCAGGTTAAGCCGTAACTGAAGATAATAATTTGAAGCACAGTCCAATGTATTGATTGGGTTGCAAGGATGGCTACACTTCAGTTTCACAATGAGGTATGCTGAAGCAATGCCAAGGACTGGTTTATTTACCTTGAGTAGGTTCATGCAATGCTCTCCAGCACCTCTGAGCTCTGGGTTAAGGTATAATATCAGAATGCTCCTGAAACATGGCAGTGACCTGCTGCTGGTATCACTGTTCCTGTTCACAGAATAATAAAACATTTCCATAAAGAGTCTATGCACCCATCCAGCCCAGTGTGAAAGTCAGGGCTGTGCAGTCTGGCTAGTCAGCAGAAAAGAATGAAGGCAAAACCATGCTGTGTGTGTGAGACAGCTCCTTCTATGCTTTATTCTGCAAGAGAGGTTGGCATGGTCCTGGGAGACAAGTTGAGAGAGGTTAGAGCATAAAATTTTGCCAGTTTGCAAATTAAAATGCAGGTCCTCTTTCCACTCACCTCCTTGCCTGTCCTCACCTCCTAGCTGAAAACAAATGGAACTGACTGAAACAATTTTTTTTACTTATTTGAGAAATATTGTAATGCATGCTCTGAGGAAAAGAAAAATCTGTGCCCATGCATATATCTCTGCTTGCTTGAGTTATCCTGAATATGCGTCACTGCCTGCTACTCATGGCAGCGTTCCTGCTCCTCTCCTC
>VWZN01014418.1:423012-435073 GCA_013396955.1 Regulus satrapa | reverse complement strand
CTTATTTAGTTATCAGATCAAATTACAAACCCAAATTACCAGCCCTAATTTTTACTAGCAATTATTCAGACATGAATAGCAATGAAACTGAAGCAGCAGAAGGGTGAGAGAAGGCTGGGTAACCTACCAGGAGTTAAATCAATACTTGAAAAATTCTTTATCTAATAGCCCAGCCGTATCCTGCCTTGACAAACCCACAGCATTACCAATAGATTAAAACCTGTGGAGTCCAAAGAAATCTGCAATCTCCGTTTTGACTGGAGGCCATTATAACAGGGTTTAAATTAGTGGCAACTGCAAGTCCCCTCTTCCAGCACCACCTCCTCCTAATGCTTAAATGCCATTTGTGTAAAGCTCCAAATAATTGGTAACTGGTAAAACACCAGCTCAGCTGCCTTGATGTAACCAATCTGATGAATTCCATTGTTCTCTGATCACTCGCTCAAGATTAAAAATAAACCTTATTAAAAGGGGTAAGAGAAGGAATGGGTATTCTAAACTAGCTCAGTTCTGTGAACTAGATAGCCCCTTAAAGGCCTGTGGTGAAGAGAACTATGTGGGACCACAAAGACATAGCCAAGGGTAGGAAAGAGGTGACAAGATAATGGGGAGGAGCCCAGCTGAAATCAAAACTGCCAAAATAAATGCTTTTGTAACCACTGCCTCCGGAGGGAACAGACACAAAGATAAGAGGTGCTGAGGCTCTCCCTCATAAAACACAGATCAGGCAGAAACAATTGATTTTTCTTTTGTGCATTTACACCACTGACCAAACAAAGCAAAAAAAATCAATCAGTTTAGATTGATGAAAATGTTTCTGTGTCTCTAATTAGAATCACTTCACTAAAAAATAACTATTAGTTTATAAAAAAGAGGTTTGATTTCTGGGATTATTGTAAAGATTAATTAGCAAAAATTCTATCATTTCTGTTTCCAGAAAAAGAAATAGGACCTCTGCAATAGCTTTGACTTAGCACAGCAGAGCTCTCTTTTCACTTTTCACTTTTTTGATGGAAATTACTCACCCAAACTGCCCTGAATTTCTAAATTCATTCCATCTCTAGCTGCTCATCTGGAAAGGTTCCTCCCAGCCAAGATATAACATAATGAAGGACTGTGAATAAGAGTTGCCTGAACTGAGAAATAAAATACAGAGTATAAAACCCAACAAATCACCCAATCAAAACTGTGTAAGAAGGAGGAAAAACTAGGGAGAAGTAGATGTCCTAGATGATTAAATGCTTATCCCCGATTAATCCAGAGGTAAGTTTATCATTCCTGGGACACAACTAGAACAGTTAAAGCCTGTATCTTGTGTTTGCAGGCTTTGCATTTCTTGTTTATAATGAAGACAGCTTGTCTTGCAATCAAATTAACCCACTTCCATACCCACACCCTGAGCCACTGCTTAAGATTATGTAGGAGTCCAGGGAGACTATCAGTAGTCAAATCCAGATCTCTTGAGTCTCATTTCCATGTGATACTCCAAGACTATCCTTCTTTGCAAGTAACCTGGTTATTTTAATAGGCTTTTAAAAATAGAGAACTGCAAAAAATTTCAGGCAGAAATCATAAACCTTATCTGTATGGCAGCAATAGCATTAGCATGATACAGCTTTACAAGGCAAAAATATTGTCCCATCATCAGGATAAATTTCTGAGTCTTGAGCTTCATTTTTCCCACTTAAGAACAATTTAGCAGTATCCAACCATAAAAAAAGATGAGATCCTAACCCCTAACTTCTTTTTTTTTTTTTTTAGTAAT
This sequence comes from Regulus satrapa, assembly GCA_013396955.1. Lineage (NCBI taxonomy): Eukaryota > Metazoa > Chordata > Aves > Passeriformes > Regulidae > Regulus > Regulus satrapa. The sequence goes on along the minus strand of VWZN01014418.1, from coordinate 433,308 downwards.
ATATTGCTACCTCTCAATAAATTTTTGCCTATTCTATTTTTAGGTTGGAGATTTTCTTGGTGTTTAAAAATTCACCTGATTTGCTATATCCGTTAAAAGGCATAGTTAAACAAATAAATCTAGGCTTGGCTTCTTCATTAAATTCTCCCTGTGTTCATATCAATCTTTACCAAATGGTACTCCTAGAGTCTGGGAAATATTTTTTTTTCTTTTTTTTTTTTTCCCCTGTGATATCAGAAGGCTTTTCCTAGGACGTTTGTGTGATAATTTAGCTCACATCACCTCATTCAAGAGTCTTGGTCCTAATCCAGGGTCTAGAAGGGTTTTTCCTCTAATTCAAACCCAGCCTTGACAAAGTAAATAAAGGCAGGGTGGCATCAGTTCATCAGTTTCCTGAGAAACAAACTGAGGCAGAGGAAAGCTCTATGTGGGGACTTTTTGTGGGCACAATGGTAAGTAGGAACTGGACACCAGGACACCTCACTGTCTCCCTGTTTCCACACCCCCAAACTTGAGCTCTTTAAGCCTTTCTCTTCCCAGTGAAATGAGGACAGCTTTCCCAGGATGCAGCTGACATGAGAAGAGCTGTGCCACTGTGTGACAGGATACCCTGGCAGTCAGTTAAGGGTGAAAATAAGAAGTTTTTGGGATGTATCTGCCATGACTCCTGTTCAGCAGGTTTGGCTCATGAAAAAGCAGATCCACTTCAGCCTTCTCCCTTCCCAATTTTATTTGAACAGCAACCCCAGTCTAATGATAAAAAGGCTTATTAGATGTTGTTTCTTACATGTAACCCGTGTCCAGGAAATAATATTGAAGATTGTGAGATACTAATGTGTTATGTCAATATTTGCATTTTATAATTGTTTCTCCTAAGAACTGAGCAGGCAGGACTCCCCTGATGGGGATGTGGTCACCTACCCTGTGACTTGAGGGAAAAAACAGAATATTAATAAGGTTCATCTTGGTTCCCTCAGCAGATCATTTGCTCTCTCCCTGTTCATTACTCATTTATAAATAAAATCTCAGAATGAGTGATTGGAAGGAGCTGGAGGCAGGGAGAAAGGTGGGGGATGTTTGCACACCAACACATCAGACTGGGAGCAAAAATTCTCTCTGAAAACCTGTGTCTGTTTGCAAATGCAATAGACCTGTCCCTCAAAGCCAGAGGACTCCAGCTTTATATCACTATAATCAAAAGCAGACTCCAGACCATAATCCTTTGAAATTCAGACTGAGCTGTGCAGTCTGCAGGAGCTGAGGGACTGGAGGAAGAGAGCTGAAAAATGCCCTTTTCTACCCTAGATCAACTCCTGATGATAATGGGGATCATGGAGATAATGGGATAGTGGGGATCATCTGATCTCCTTAATGGGACTAGTACAGCTCAGTCTTACTTTACAGGGCAAAGATGAAAATCACAGAGAAACACTGGAGGACACTGAGAAATGCATGGGAATTGTATTTCAGTAGAAAGAAATTCAGATAGCACCTTAAAAAGCTACCACTCAACTGTTGGCCAGATTGCTAACCCATTACAGACAAAAAAATACATCAAATTCACTTGAAACGAATTCCTGAGAACTTTCCTCAGCAATGGATGAGTAACGTGTACGTCCCACGACTGAGATGAGCAGTCCTCACTTACTGAAGTGCAGAATTTGGAGACAGTTGCTGCTTGAACCCTTATGTATCAGAGATGACTTTTCATCTCTCAGGAGCATTGCCAGTCTCTGTTAAGCAAGAATTTTGTTTAGTCCATGTGTCAGAAATGTGTTGCATGGGTCAGAAGTGGTCTGAGTGCAATGCTTAAGGTCTCTGTCTGTAAGTGTATTTTAATGAGATGGTTTGTTCTGCTACATCAATGTTTAGTCCTGCTTTTGGCAGCAGCACAAAGCATCTCAAGTAATATGAGTTTGGAAGGATCACCATAACTCAAGTGAAGAATATTGCCCTTAGAAAATTATTTCAGAGATACCATGCCCACAGCTGGGAAAGACACAGCACAGATATTTTATCTATACATTGTAGCTGAGGAAGCTGAAGCACAGAAAGGTGAAGTGGGTGGCTTCAGATACTTAAAAAGACCTGAAGTCTTTTCAGGTGCCAACACTGCAAGGGATTAATTAGCATTTACCTCACGTAGTCCCCAGAGTTATCAGACCAGCGTCACAGGTAATTGACCCTGTGTCAAACCTCTTGTTTGGATCTCTGCCTGTCCATCTGTCTGTCTATCTATCCACTTTACTAAAATTTTCTAAAGTTTGCTTCTAAAATTATTTTAAAGTGTACATACTTAAAAACACTCATTTATAAAGGTTGTCATCCCAAAGCCAGTGCAGCCAAGATAAGCAGCTGTGAATGCCAGTCACATCAAAGCAGTGTTGATTTGATCCCACAGGGACTTGTTCTGTGCATGTAAGCATGATCTCTAACAGAGGGAAGAGGAATGAGGAGCCCCGAGTTCAAGGATTCACACTGCTTAGTGGGAACAATTCCCACACCTGCAACTGACCCATATGGTGGATTATTAAATGCTGTGAAGAGCAGGTTTGAGGATGATGCAGGTTAAATACACCACCTGGATGCATGAATGAAAGGACATAAGGGATTTTCTTGTAGAGACAGTGCTATACATAAGCAGAAAAGGGCCAGGAGTAATTCTGTAGTTTATGGCATTGTTTGCCTTTGGGATGTAGATTTAAATTTATTCCTCCAAGCTACTCTTAAAATTCAGACATGGCTGGAAGTCACAAACACTTAAATCTGTATGCATGGGGTTTTAATTCTGGGGAGCTGTGCATTGTAAGCATTAGAGAAGCCAGGCCTGGCCACCTCCTGAAGCTGCTCAGTGAAAGCCACACACCAGCTGTGCCCATCCTCTCCAACAACACAGCTTTAAATAATTCCACATTAAAAGCCCATTTAAGCACTGCTTTGCTCTCTGGCTCATTATGCTGAGAACCCTTTGCTCCCATATAGCATTAAGCACACAAACCTGTTGGTTGAAAGCAAAGACCACTGTTTTTTCTGCATAATGATAAGGTGATCCTGCAAACAGTTCTGCATTTGTCAATGGGTGTTCTGTTATTTAGATCACAGAAGCACTCTAAACACTGTGTCCCACTCGGCAAGCAAAGCATGACCATTTTTGTCCCTAAACATCTCCTTCCAAGGAGTTCTCAAGTTGTCTGCCTGTCTTACTTATCACACGGTGATTTGGTGGTGAGATGGATATGAATAGATGTCATATTTTTCAACTTTCTCAGTTGTAAAAACATCCTCCATCCATTTTAAAGTGTACCTGATGGTGCATGGAAGACAACAGGTCTTTTGAGTAACTTACACCAGTACTAAGGAAAATTCAAGGTCAAAACTCTTTTAAAAACTGTACTAGTTTTGGAGCAAGATTAATCACTTATTACTACTATGATTATTATTATTATATTTGCAATAAGGCCCTATATTTCATAAGTTTCTTCTGCCTTCCTGGATAATTAATTTCTTTTTATGTTTTGTTGTGAAGGAGAATTAGGAGTGAAACTGCAGAAGTCTTAGTAAGGCATCACATAAAATCTGCACCATAAGGTTTCATCCCATCAGTTTAGCATCTCCAACATCAGACTTTAAATGATCCTCTAGGAAGAAGAGAAGAGCAGGGCAAGCAAGCAGAAATCCTTCCTTGATATGTTCTCGCAGACTGCCCTAAGCCACTGGTTCTTAAGGCATGAGTGTCCTTTTTGTAGTTCACAGTTCTGATGGATTTTCTTCCATGATGCTGTTTGATTTTATGGGATTCCCTAGCATTCACACTGCTTTCCTGTTTCCACTTTTCCTCTGACAGAAAGATTGCATACTTGCACCTTTTCAGCTGCAGAGCCTTCAGCTCCAACACGGCCTTTTCTTTATAGTGTAAAAAGAGATAAGAAATTTCACTGAGAAACAAGAGTTCTCTTTCATCTACCCAGGACAGTCTTCTAACACTATCCAGGCTGCCTTGGGGCACGTGAAACGCGCTCTCATCATTCTAGTAGGAAAACAAACAATTTGGCAGGCTGCAGCATGGCCCTCTCATATCAGGCATTTGGAGCTGAAACCTGGGGCTTAAGAGGAGGCTCAGGGAAGTCCTCAGCTGTGTGTATTGGCACTTCAGTCGAGATGGTGCCCTCTGTAAAGCACGCAGCCAGGAGGCGATCTGCATCAATTGCTGGAGTGCAGGGCTCCCTCCCTCCTCACTGCTCTGCCCTCAGGACCTGAAAGACCTTTGTGTGTCATCAGCCAAGGGCCACAACAACTGTGATATCATGTTGAGAGGAAAGTTAATGCTAATGCCTTTGCAAACAATTTGCAGGATGAAGGGATGGGGTTTTAACCTCTTTGGAATGGGTCTTAGTGTCCCTGCTGACTTCGTGCAGCGGGTTTGTTGCAGAGCCCAGACAGGTTGGCTCCTGAGACAGACAAGGGTCTGCGCAGGCCTGAACTTATAAAGTTGGGGGTAAAACAGTATGTTCGGGGGGGATATGTGGTAGGCAGTTCTGGAAGGCTGTACCTTCCCAGTGCCTCAGCAATGGGGAAAGGAAGAGGGACTGTGTGGCCAGGAGTTCAGGATAGAAGGAGGCTGTGCCCTCCAAAATCTCAGGAGTTTTCACAAACCTGTGGATATGTGCCCCAGAGGATTCTCTCCTTTTATTCAAATAAAATTGCAGGACTCCTCTGTCTCATTTTTGGATATAAACCTCTGACATTTGTGTATTTTCATGACAAAATCTTATAGAGACCCTGCTCAGGTCTTCAAACAAACTGGGTTCTTTGCCTTGGAGGGTACGACCTGAGCTTCTTCCAGATGCTTTATAGCTGAATTTTCTGCAGCAGTGCAGCTGGACACAGATCTAGTGTTTTACTGAAGAGCCAGCACAGGTATTTGATTCACTTTTGATTCACTGTGGAAGCTGCTGGTGGAGAACCAGCACTTGTCTAGGAGTGTGAGAGGGCTGGTGGTAGACAGGAAGAGAAGGGAAATCAGGTTCATTGCTGAGATTCCAGAGGCAGTTGTCTTCACAGCCAAGCACTCCCTGCGGAAGGAGTGCAGGAGTGCACAGCCAAGCACTCCCTTCACAGAAGCACTCCCTGTCTGGTGACTGTGTTAGATATGCAACATGCCCCAACAAAAGAATTATCAAGGTCCTTTCACGAACACACTCAGATGTATATCACAAAAACATATTTGTAGCAGTTTATTACAGGTTTTCCGATCTATATTTTCCTCCCTTCTAACGTTAAAATTTGAGAGCTAAATTAAATTGCAACATTATCATACCATCCTAATAGCAGACATTTTTCTGTGTGTCATGCCCACATGAGTCTTCTTTCTGGCATCCTGTCCAACAATACTGAATGAGTTGAATCCAGGAGACCACTCTCTGCTGGATTGTGTTTCTTCAAATAATTTTTCCAAACTGATTTAGTTATTGTTTAACATGAACCCAGGATCCCATTAATCTCCCTGTTCAGCACCAAACCACTTTATGACAACAAAATACTTGTCTAATATCCCCACGGTTTGAGTTTTTAGCTGTAAGATGAGGATCACGAGAGTCTCTTTGTGCCTTTTTATGCCTTGTCAATTTGAACAGTATGGTGTTTGAGATAGGGATTTTCTTTTACTATGTGTACACATAGGGACTGTACAGTGACACCAGTTGTCCTAAAACATAAATATTATAGCAAGGATTAACAGCTAATACCATTATATACAATTATATATTCCTTCCAAAAGGAAAAGTACTCCAGAGTATTTCAGGAATCGTGGTACAACTGAATATGAGGCATTGCTTCTTTCTCAAGAAGATACTGAAAAGAAAATAAGTTTATTTAAAACCTCACTTTTTCACTGAGGTCTCAATTTTCTGGTGCAATCTGTTTGTGGGAACTGGTAATGGCTTAGACAGAGAGTCCTGATAAAAGTGACTCTGCCCAACGTCTGTTTCTGTTCACTTCTAGAAAAAAAGATTTAGATACACAGAAAAGGTTGGAGCCAAGACTTGTATGAAGGCAAGATTCCTATATCTCATTCTTCCTCATGAACTTCAGAAGGAAGAAACCCAGTTTTAAAAAAAAAAACTAAAAAAACCAAACAAGCAAACAAACAAACAAAAAAAAATCCCACAAAAAACATGCCAACAAAGAGAGGATTATGCAGTAGGCATGTGGTAAAAAGAAAAGAAAAAAAGAAAAAGAAAAAGAAAAAGAAAAAGAAAAAGAAAAAGAAAAAGAAAAAGAAAAAGAAAAAGAAAAAGAAAAAGAAAAAGAAAAAGAAAAAGAAAAAGAAAAAGAAAGAAAAAGAAAAAGAAAAAGAAAAAGAATGTATGGAAAGGAAAAAAGCTGCCTGAAATATGGCTCCTCTGTGTTCTTGGTTTTTTTCCTTCTCTTAGAATTACTGTTTAGTCATTCAGACCACATATTTGCAAGGAAATTACCTAAGTATCAAATGTCACAGCATAACTTCCTCAGGCTTCTCAGGGTAGATGGGTATCTTCTCTTCCCATTCCCAAAGCAGGAATAGCTGGAGCAGCTTACCCAGGATCTACCCGTCACGAGGGATGGAGCCTCTGCAGCCTCTCAGGAAAACCTGTTCCAATGTGTGACCACCCTCACAGCATTCTTTAAGAAGATACATGCATATATACCTTGCAGTAGAATTTAAGACTGCCCATCACTTGAGTTTTCTGGTCAAAAATTACCTTCACGTTCTGCAAGTGTCCTCAATCACGCAATGTAATGATAGAGAAGAAAACTTTCTTCCAAGTTCCTAAATGGCACCTGATGTTTCAAGTATTTTTACCTTAAATCTGACCTCTACTGAGATCAGTGATCTTTCAAGGGAAGGAGGTAGATTGTTACCAAGGCAGGTTATCCTCTGCCCACCCAGAAGTGCTCGATCTCTCCTGTAGCATTGCTCATATAAATGAAACTCTTGATATTTAGAGCACCTCATTATTCATCCTCACTTTTTCATTTCCATTTAATTGATTTCATAAAATTTCCTTGGTTACTTTCTTTATTTTGGTTAGACTAATTATCAACAGTACATAACCATAAGTACAGAAAGTTACTTCATTGTGTATCAGTTGGATCCTTTCTTGAAAATTCTACTTAAGAGTCCCAGGTGGAAAACAATTCTATCTGTATTTACAGGCTATGCTGAGTGCCATCAGAATATGTCTGAGGGGGTAAAAGTGCTTCATTAAGGAACCAAGAGCTGGTCAGGCATTGAATTTTTCAGAGTAGAGCTGAGAACCTGGACTCCACTTTCTGTCGCTCCTCATGCTCAATGATTTCCTCCCTGACTGATTATCCAGATTCAGAAGGACCTATTCAGGTTGGCTTGAATATAAAAACTATGAAATTTCATTGATTTTCCTAATAAATATCTAATTAATCAACACTAAATCTATGCTTGGACCAACATATGTTCTAAAAAGGCAGCCTTGTTGAGAAGACATCTACAACAGTGAATCTACCTGTTCCTTTTCAATGTAGTACTCTAATACTCCACCATATTCCCAGTATTTTTTACCTTTTTTTCTCTCAAGTTTTAATTTGTCCAACCTTATTACACTTAAAAGTTGTGCATTGATTTTGGAAGTTGGAATTTTGATCCATTGCTTGTAGGTAAGTTCAAGCACCGGCTCTCATATGTAATATTGTCTTTTCTGCTAGAAAAAAATCTACACACCATATTCTGCAGCTTCCCCTCTGAGGATTTCTTACAGTGTGACTTGTTTTATTACTGAAAAGCATTGTTCTTGATATTGTTCTACTCCTAGAGTGTCTTGCTTCCAATAGCCTGGATCTCTCTGCTGGGTTGTCATTTGCACAAGTGAAATGTGTTCAGCTTGAACCCGTACATCTAAGATGATCTGCACCAGGATCTAAGAAAGGCAGAGCCACAGATTGTAAAAAAAATTGCAAAAACCTCTTCCTTAATAATACCAAAAGAAAGTGATTCTTAATCCCCTCAGTTAACCCATCTTGACTGTTGATGTCTTGAGTTCCCTTGTGTAAAGACTTACCTCAAAAGGAAGATACTTAGATCCCTATGAATCACTGCAAACCACTGACTTGAAAGGCTCAGCCATCATTTCTCTCGGCTGCTGAAATGAGTTTTCTCACACTGTCTTTAACCATTTATTCCACCATCTCTCTGAGCAAAACATTTATCCTACCATCTCTTCTCCTGGAGATTAAACACCTGCAGTTCTTCAGAATCACTGAGAAGGAGAGGTTTGGGGGGTTTCTTTTGTTTTGTTTTGTAAATGAAGATTTATTGCCTATCTATTATAGTCAGTTTCTTCTTAAATCACTGTCACCAAGGACTGGAACTGTCATGTAACTGTCTGGGTGTAAGAGATGCATATGTTCACTTATCATTCATTGTTGATTTAGACTTCCTTTTTGTTTTCTGATTGGGTGACAAAGTCATTTCCAAATAAGAGAACGAGGAGTATGGAGGAAGGCCGTTCTTGGCTAGGAAAGTGTGCTGCTACAGAAAACTCCTATCTCAATGTTTTCAGGAAAGCAATGAGGAGTAACCAGGGTAAAACAGGAGCTAGACATCCTGATTTAGCTGAGAAAAACTTGCTACAGAAGGATTTTACTCATGTTCTTTAGATAATATTGGAAATACAATTTGGCTCCAGCTTTTTCTAGAACAAAACGGATTTGTTTTGTTTTGTTATGTTTTATCTCTCATTTCATTCTGATTCTTAGAATCACATCATAACAACAGAGACTCTGATCCAGACCCTCTGTTGAATCAAAGGACCAAGGTCATCCCCTTATCACATGGCCTAGGTACAGCCTCCTTTTAATTTCCATTTGGCAACCCTGGAAGTGTGACTGTGTTCTTCACAGCACAGAGTGACAGTTCCTCAGCGGTTTTGTGTGCAAATATCATAGCAGAGATTATACTGAGTTCACCCTGCATCTGCACATTCCCCAAATGAAGAAAGGTACCTAAGGAGACAAGAATGCAGTTGGTTTCACTTGAGATGGACTCATGCAGTTGGCTCTCTTTCTGCTGGCTTTCCCTCTTTCTGTCACCCAGAAGTGTCATTTGCAAGTGTACCTTCTTGTGATGAGGAGCAAACTGTGTCACCTCTGCTTCTGTGACAGATAAGCCACTTACTATTTACAGAATAGTATTATTGTAAACTAGCAGAGAAGCAATATGCCTAAGGCTGAAATATCCATCATGTAATGGAATAAAGAACTTCAAAAGAAATGAAAAATGAAAGCTTTAAACCTGAATGAAAGCTTTACTTTTACTGATTGCCTGCAAAGGTCTTCAGGTGACTGGGCAGTCAAAATGAGAAATCCATTCTATTCCTTGCACTTCTGTAACATTAGGTGAAAGCTAAACTTAAGGAATGAACAGCACTTAAACTCCTAAGGCTTTCCTTCTCAGGGTGGAAATGGAACCTAAGGAGATAAATATAAAGAACAACAATCTCATGGGGCAACCAAACAGCCCAAGCCAGGACATACAGTTTATAAACAGGAAGGTATCTCAGAAAAATCAAACCCCTTTACAGAACCCAACACAAAGAGTTGTCCTTTGTGTACAAATAGCCATACTGTGCTCAGTAAAGGAATCACTTTATGACTGAAGAATTAGGTGGGAAAAATATCTGTTCATGAAGTTTGAGTGTAAATTGTTCTGTCAGGTGAATTTTCAAGTAAGTAATTAATGTCATTTTATGAGAAAATGCATGATACTCATCTGCATACATTATCTATTTGCAGAAGCAATAAAGATCCAATATCCTGACTACATTGTACTTATCATAAGGATTTAAAATGCTGGTTTATTTCTAGTCTGATGCTTGTTTTTATTTTTTCACCTGTTAATACTACAAATTCTGTTGAGGACTGCTAGCTGATCATCTTTAGGTTTCAATGCAAAACTTCAAGAATCTCTCCAGCAATAATGTCGCCTCTCAAAACAGTTACTTCTGCAGCTTTCTGAGTTGAAGACATGTCATATGTAATTACATCTGCTCATAAAAGGTAATGAGAAATGTGTCTTTAATAACTAAGATTACTTTTCTATCTTTTTTTAAGACAACACTCTGAGTGTATGGAATGGAGGTCTTCTCCATATTGGATAACATTTCCTGCACTGTGCCTGTACTAGACTGCAAAAGAAGGAAAGGAAGGAAAGTTTTCGGTGAAAGAGATTGTTTTCTTGAAGCTAAGGGTATTACAGCTTTTAAACCATGAAAAGGAAAAGAAATT
>VWZN01014418.1:408239-421603 GCA_013396955.1 Regulus satrapa | reverse complement strand
TTGTTTGGTTTTGGGTTTTTTTTGTTGTTTGTTTTTTTGGGGTTTTTTTAATAAGAAATAATGAATGCACAAACTTTCATTATGGTTCCAGAGAAAGAAAGAAAAAAAAAAAAATCTGAACAAGGGCTTTGTCATATTCTTGCCACAAACAGAACAATCTATTCCAGATTATTGTGGTCTTCATCTGACTGCAAAGGAAAAGAAAATGCAGTTGATGTTAAACTCTTAAATTCTGAAAACATGGACTTAGATCTACTGCTAAGCACAGGAGTGTGGAAATGCCCCTGGGAATTTTCTGGTACGAGAGAATCACAGAATGGTTGTGGTTGGGAGGGACATCTGGAGATCATCTAGCCCTGCTTCCCTGGTAAAGTGGGTTACCCAGAGCAGACTGCACAGGACAGTGCTGAATGACGCCAGAGAAAAAGATTCCACAATCTCTCTGAGCAGCCTGTTCCAGTATTCTGCCATCCTCAAAGTAAAGAAGTTCTTCCTTATACTCTGGTGGAACTTCCTCTGTTCCATTTTGTGCCTGTTGCCTCTCATCATGAAAAGTCTGCAGTGCTGCTATTTATTGTCTGCTTCCACATCTTCAAAATACTGTGAACAGAAAGAGTAGATCCTGCTTCTGGGGCCAGAAATCTCCCCTTTAAGTGTTACAGCATACCACTGGGACTTGCCTAATGACACCAGTGCCCAGTCTTGGGTCCCAATTCTGTGTGTGTTGTAAAATGGACTTCTAGGATGTGTAGATACACCTCTGTCTACCCCAGATGATGGAGTCAGGGCTTGAGAGAGCTCAAGGGTAACACGTGTTTGCACCACCAGGACACTCAAGGATCGATGTGTCCCTGCTGCTTGCAAGGGAGCAAATAATTAATAGTGTCAAAAAGTTGCATGCAATATTATCCTTCCAAAAACACCCCTACAACCAACTTCCAATCTAGGTCATTACCCAGAGTTTGATAGCACACATGCTGGCAGATTCAGACTGAGGATGGTTCCAGATCGCTTTGTCTCGGCAAGAATTCTGAACAGCGAAAAGCTGGGTTTTTTTAAAAAACAATTATTCTCTTTTACACATTGTCTTTCTGAGTTCTCTGCTAGAGAGAGCTTGCTCTGATGTCTGCCATGGAAAAATCAATGTACCAGGCGTGCACAGTCACAAAGAAAATGACACCGTGCTTTTGGCAGGGACACTCGGGTCCTCCATTGACTGGGGAAAGGCAGAGGAGGATGGACTGATATTTGCTTCACTACACAAAAGATAAAAATGTTCCCTTTCCAAATTTGGAAGCATCCTTCCCAAAGCCTTGTCCCTGATAGAAGGCAGATTTATGCAATTCCTTTAAATATTTACCTCCATTACCATGCCTCATAGATGCATTATTACTTTTTAACCAACATTAAAGTTTAAAACCTGAATAAAAGTCTTACTTCATACAAGAACTTATCCTTCAGATAAACAGGAAATGCACCATGTCATGTGTCTGCAAATGTAAAGGTACTCTTAACATTTAATTCCTTAAAAAAAAAAAAAAAAAAAGGAAAGGAAATGAAAACTTTAACATGTGTTTTCTGTGTGATTAGCTTGAATTTCACCCATTCCCGGTTTTCTTTACAAGGGGAATTCTCAATATTGGGTCTGGACAAAGAATTGAACTCAAATTAGAGCTCAGAATGATTGCCAGTGTGAAGATAGTCAGTTTCCCTGCCCATGCACACAGCTGCTTGCTGTGTTTGCTCAGCTCTGTGGTAGTAAGGAGTATTTCATGTCCTTGCCTGTTACTGAAACCTTGCAAAGGTGAGTGGGGACAGCTACTTTTTCATCTCCACCTTGACCTTTCCAAGCAGTGCCATTCAGACCTCATGGCATAGTGGGAACCTCATAACAGGGGCTCCTTGTGGATGCTGCTGGTGGTGGGAACTGGTGTTCTTGGCTCATTTTAGGGCTGAAATAAAGAGCAGCAGCTCAGTTGGCATCAGAAAAATAGCATCAGACTGAATCATTAGTTCTTTGGCTCAGGCAATCCCAACATGCTTCACACACCATAGGCAGTGGACAATTGTTTACCATGGAAACGTCATTGCCACTTGGATCAAAAGCTGTGTATCTAAAAAGAGTAAACAAGAACAATGAGGATAAAGCTTAGCCTCCTTCTCTTCAAGATTGGTAGTTCTCAGTCTGAGCAAACCAGCACAGGGAGAAGTACCCTTTAATGAAGGATGCTGTGGGCCCAGACAGAGGTCCAGTGGAAACTGCTTAAGTGCTTGGAAATTATCCTTTCAGGGTTACAGGTTACACAAACTCCATCAGACTCAGAAAGTCCCAAGCCTGGTCATAACTGGAAGCAGGCAGAGCAAAAGGAAAGAAGCATCTCACAGACATTCTCTTCTCCTGCTCGTCCATAAGCCTTTGCATAGAGCCATTGCCAAAAGGAGGGCCCTGGGCTGGCTGGTCCCTTATTTGGACTCAGGATGACCTTTCCTGCCTTTCAAGGACACACACACTTCCCAAGATGAGAAGCACTGGACTATACCATTTGCCTTCTTCCCAAACAACCCATATCACAGGTGCATTCCCCAGATTCTCCACGTCCTTCAGCCTTGAAAGCTTTGTCATCCAGGTGACAGCTGCTCCCTCCACTCTGTGCTAGAAGAGGAAGGGAAAACAAAAGAACTGAACAATTGTGGAAGACACCACCTCTCACCAAAGACTTGTTCTCCTTTTTCAACAGCAACTTTTAAACAAACTTGATCCATCATTTCTAAACTAAATTTCTTGGGGAGAAAGGTATATATTTTTCTTCATTTTGATAATGTTTGCAGATTTCAGCATAAATTGCTCTGCAAAGTTTCAATGCAGCTGAAATTTTGCTTTTCTCTGCCATTGCTGAAGTAAGTATTCCTTGGAGAAATGTCACCCAGCTTTAATAGAGATCATAACTCACAGGAGAGACCTATACAGTAATTTCCACTGGGATTAATACAGCCTGGAACAGTTTCTTACTGTTGACGTAGCTGCTGGATGTCTTTTCAGCACTTTATCAATGGCCAGAGTGTGGTTACTTATCAAAGCAAGAAAAGTGATTCACCAGTGGACTCTGCTCATGTAGAACCAGAAGGAAAAGAAATCAGGTGAGCCTTTATTTGGCAATATGGATTAAGTAGCTCTGTCTTGGTAATACACTGACTGGAGCAAGGGCAGCAGCTGACAATCAGGACAGCCACTTGTCAGTGGCCTAGGGCCAGCCTGATTGCCTTCTTCAGTTCACACCATCAAAGTGTTTTGCTCATGAAATTAAAATTTTAAGGCTAGATTTTCCCTAGCACTAAAAAACAAAATCCATGGAGGTGCACTCGGGTCCCCAGAGGCAGCATAATTCCACTCTAGTTTAAGATTTGCTAATGCATTGAGGTCATCAATGTTTCATGGTGGTTCCATTTCTGCATGCGCACAAAGCCTTCGCATCACCCTGGCTTTAATGAACTTCTTCTGCTTCCCAGGAGGCCTTTAGAAGCAGGGATGGTTTTTCCTAATGAAACAATCCTACCTCTTTGTTTTGAAGTTGTTTACATAGTTAATACCCCCTAAAGGGAAACAAGAAAATAGAAGCCTGCATGTAGAGAGTTGCTCCACAGATAAAGTACACAAGTCTCTTGGGGAAATAAATCATTAAGTTAGGGTACAAAGGTTTGCCCAGAGTAATGGGGAAAGTGAAAGATGAGACCAAGAAGGAAATTATCTATCCAACAGGCAATCTTTCCCTTTTCATCAGAGAAACTTCTAAAAACAGACTATATCTTTTTACTTCATGTTCCTGACTAAATAAAAATTTAGAACAATAATCCTTGTTTGGGTAGTCTGGGGGAGTGCTCATTCTTGTGTTTATGGTCAGAAGACACTTCCTAATCTCTTCTCTTTGTGAGTGAAACCTTTGGCAACTCAGCCGTTCTGTCATTAAGTCCTCTTACTTCCAATACAGGTGTTAGAAAATCAAAAGGTAGATTCTGAAAGGTAAGTTTCTGATCACGACAAAGAGTGGTGGTCTTGGCTTTAATCCTCTTTGGCCAACTTTTACCTGCATTTAACTCAGTCCATTTCCATAAAGAAGCTCAAAAAGTGGTGTTGAAATAATAAATGAAGGTGTGTAATATTGTGTAACTGTGGTTTATGATAGTTACCATGGTGGCTGTTAAAACCCAGAGAACATATGAGCGGTCTATTATTTCTGAGACTGAAGCTCGATAAAAGCAAACCAAAACAACACCACACACAGGCAAAACCCCCAAAGAGTCATTTAAAATATCATTTGTATAGCTCACCTGACACAGTCCTGATATTATAATTGCACAATGAAATATGCTTAGAGAAAAATGATCCAAATTGCCAGTGTCACAAGGCTGGTAGTAAAATGCCTAGGAAGCAGCAGGCTCCTGATGAACAGCTGAGTGTTTGCACCTTTGAATGAGAAGCAGAAGAGGGGAAGAGGAGTGGGACCAAGCTGCCTATGCAGAGAACAGCGTCTTGTTGCAGCAAAAGGGAACATGGTCAGGCAGAAATTAAGAGAGTGGTACACATTGTCTCCAAATTACAGAGGAGGTGGGTTGGTTTTCAAGATAGCTAAGCTCTCATGTACAAGGTGAATATATTTTAATCAGTCCTATATACACTGTGCCTGCTGCTACACAAGATCATTTGAAAGTCCCAGCTGATGTGGCACAGATTTTCTGAATATCTCAGACAACTGGAAGCCAAAAGACCAAGAGGTCTTTTATAGGAGGCTCAGAGCTCCCCTGCAGGGAATTACAAGTAAATTTTAAAAGCAACAAATTCTCATCTTTATTCAAAATATTACTTTTTTTGGCAATGCAGAGTGGGAAAAAATAAAGCAAGAATAGACAGACAAGATGCTGCTTACTGCATCCTGCAGGGCGGTGAAAGGTAGGGGCTCCTCACAAGTACTCCATGTGCCTTAGCATGTCAGTCATTGGGAATGAGGCTCTAGTTTCTGATTTGGAGTTCCCTTTTCTGCTTGTCATTCAAACAGCAAATGCAGGCAGTTTCAAATGGCGTGTACATCTTGCTTGGCTTGACTGGGAATGAACTGGAACAACTGCAGAGCTCCTGGATGCAGCCAGTTCATCCCAGACAGCTGGCTAGGCAGGTGGATGAGGCACTTGAGACTGATGAGTCACGCCATTGTAAATCATTTTACTTCTTAGGTTTGACCCAAACTAGCAGGAAAGGGTAATTCTACCTGACACAGAGAGGTCAGGATGGCATTTTCTAAACTTTCGCTTCATTTTCTCTTGGTTTGACACCGAATCATTCCAAAAGAATTGTGAATGGCTTCTATTTCATGATTCTCAGACCAAGCTGCTGCTTCCTGCCATAAGTCACAGAGAACCACAGAATCACCAGGTTGGAAGAGACCTTCAAAATCATTGAGTCCAGCCCATGCCCTAGCACCTCAACTAAACCATGGCACCAAGTGCCACATCCAGTCTTTTTTTATACACATCCAGGCATGGTGAGTTCAACACCTCCCTGGGCAGACAATTCCAGTACGTTACCACTTTTTCTACAAAAGCCTTTTTCCTGATATCCAACCTGTCTTTCCCTTGACACAGCTTGAGACTGTGACCTCTCATTCTGTCTGTTGCCTGAAGAAAGAGATCAACCCCCACCTGAGTACAACCACCTTTCAGGAACTTGTAGAGAGTGAGGAAGATTTTCTTAGCCAAAATAATTAGTGCTTCGGTCCCTACTATACAATTCTCTTTTGTCTCTCTGGAAGCTCCAATGCATTTAGGTAAAGCAGTGCCCATCATTTCATTTATGCAATCAGTGCCACTGCAATACCAGGTCGATTCACAGCAGAATCTTGCCACTCAAAGCAGGGATGGATATTGCCCACTGCTATAGCCCTTTTCCTTGCCATGGGAGTTGCAAAACTGCTCTCACCTGTAGAGTTTATGAGCCTGTCCTAAAGAAATCATGGATACCAGCTTCCCATTTAAGATGTTCCTGAATCTACAGGGAAGGTGAGCCTCAACCTTTTTCATGCTAACGCTATTCATGTCAGGGCCAGGGATGGCATAAATCAAAACAAATCTGCTGTGACTCATCATGATTCAATGATATTAGAGCAACTGTGTTAATATGCAGCATCCTGCTCTAAAACCTTGCACATCCACTTTTTCTATATGGCCTATACAATTCCCATTGGATGATCATAAGTAATTTTCAGCTGGAAAGAAGTTTAACTAAAGCTGGCTAAGCCAAAAAGCCATCAGAGTGCATGAACAAAATTGGATTCACCAACACCACCAGATGTTTGGCAAGACTCCTTGGTGTGAACTGGCTCTTTTAATGGATTTCAAAAAGTTAAGCCCCTGTGTGTCAAACATAAAATGAGCCAAGAGCCATGTCTTCAAGACCCACTACGAAAGCCAGGACACATGCAAGCCCTTCTCACTGTCCCATCTCAGTGCGTTTGAACTTGAGACCACCAAGTTTGTGCCCCGGTGCAGAATCACCAGGGACAGCCCCTTCGTCCCCTGCTGTGGTAAGGGAAGAGGTGACAGCTGAGACCGCTCAGAGCAAGGCTGTGCCATAACCTGCGTGCTGCCAACTCAATCTGCCTGCCACAGGAGCGCTCTGGTCTCATTGCTGACCCACACTCCTGGTGCAGGATCTAGAAATTGCTGTTTTCCATCACACAGATGGCTGGGGAGTAGAGCCTCCCTACACCTTTGCCTCAAGACATAACATTTGCAGTACATCCTGCAAAGGACATGTTTTGCCTGTGCACATTAAACATACCAAATTCACTCTAAAACACCTTTATTTGCACTTCACATGTGATTGTGGCAGCAAAGGTCGCCCCTGAAACTCCAGAAAGCAGTGAGCCAGGGTGGGCAGCCAGTCCTCCTACACAGAGCCTGCAGCACCGTGCTCTGCCCCACTCCTTTCGAAGCTGGGCACCCACAGAACAGACATCGGGAAGTGTGAGCTGGTGCACGAACCAAGAGCAGCACAAACCAAGAGTGAATCTCTCTCTGCACAGGCACTAAGAACCAGAGCAAGAAAATGTCACTTGTTCCCCTGGTACTTATGGGGCAACACAATACCCGGGGAAGATTTTATGGATCTCATCTCAGCTCCTTCTTATCTCTTGTTCAGGCTGTTGACAGTGGCAGTGGAGAACATATCGCTTTAAAAAAAAAAAATCTGCTAGAGATTTTGCTGTCAAGTAGGTCTCTTAAACCCCATGGGTAATGTTCTCAAATGACAAAGCTGCTCTCCTTTTTGGCAACGGTCTTTTATCAAGCAATACAGCAGCACATTTTCAATCATCTCCATATCACAATGAAGAGACAAACCCTGTTAGCGTTGTTCTCCGAAAATCATAAAATGCTGTGGCTCAGTACACCTAGGGACTAGGCTGGGCTTTGAGCTTCCATGAATCTCAGCAGCAGCAGGAGAAGTGTAATTCAATCTTTTTAACTTGGTGATATATATTCATGTCAGTGGCTTTAAGATAAGGAAAAGACTTTAGTTGAAGAATGAAACTTTTGATGAATAACTGAGAGTACAATGAATAATGTACAAATATTTCTTTCCTCTCAGTCAAAATGATTCCAGATCTTTTTTCATTTTAATCCCTGTTGTATTCTTCATTTAAAAAAAAAAAAAAAAAACAAAAAAAAGAAAAAGAAAAGAAAGGGGAAGAAAAAACCTCAATGCTTTTAAAGGCATTGGAGTTCTAAAATTGGAGTTTCTAAAAGAAGCCCTCCTGATTGTACAGAAAGATATTTTTATGGTTGCTTTTTAACTGCTAGAAAACAGAAGATTGTTTGGGTACAGGCAGTAACAACAGTACTAAAGATAAGTTACCATGAAACCCTCAGCCCTACCTGTTCACACTCTGCACAAAATGTGGGATTTATCAGAGAAAAATGTCTCCCTTTACCTGGGAGGTATTTTTCATCAAACAAAAAAAAAAAATGTAACTGTTACAAGTATTTTCATCCCTTGCAATTTCATTCTTAGTTCTGTCATGGCTAAAAAGTGATGAGACCAATATATATATAGAGATAGCATGGCTTCTACAGAGAGGCAACAAAGGCAAGAAATGTAAACATAATTTGTTTGTTTTCCTGCAGAATGGGAAGAGGGAAACAAGAAGAATGGAGCACTAGCTCAGAGTCTCGCCCCTTTCTCTACAGGTGGCATCAAATCCTGTCCTGAGTAAGATGCTTTCAGCAGAAGGGTGTCCCTGACCTGCAGGCAGACACAGCAGATGATGGTTTTTAACCCTCAGAAGCAGGGAGGTCACATTCAAAACATGAACCGTTTCGAACTTAAGTTTTGTGGTGGTGAAGTAAAGATGCAAAAGATGGCCATCCTCAACACCCAGATTTCTCCTCTTCCACACCTCTGAATTAACAAGGGTGAATTTCACCTCCCCACTAAACTGGCTGCATAGGTGGAAATTTCTGAGCAGGGATATAAGCAAATAAGAAAGGCAGAGAAGTAGGTGGTAGTGCAGGAAGTGAAAGAAAGTAGCACAGCCATAGGAAAGTATCTGACTATAAAAAATAGACAAGTGCAACTGGTGATGTTAGTTCCCACCACGGCATCAACAACAGTGCTGCAGTCAGGAAAACACCGTCCAGAGCAATGACTAGTGCACGCTGGGTAGAAAGTGTTACCAGGTTCATGAAGAAAAAAAACCAAAAAAAAAAACAAACAAAAAAACACAAACCAACAAACAAACAAAAACCAAAACAACAAAAAACCCAAAAAAAAACAAACAAAAAAAAAACACCAAACAGTAAAACCAACATTTAATTGCAGGCTTCAAGGAAATGACTGTATTTCTATGCTTGACCTCAATCCCACTTGACAGAGCTCAGAGCAAAGTCAAAACTGACCTTCAGAAGTTTCTGGAGCAAATCCATTCCTGCCATGTGTAGGTTTCCATCCCCTCTGATTTATGGAAGTCAAGCATATTGTGAAACATGTTATATGAAATTGCTGGAAGGGAAAATTAAGGGAAAAATTTGTTTGTTGGAGCCAACAGGAGTACAAAAATTCCCTTACTGAATGGAGCTTTTCCTCTATAAATGATGTCTTGTTTGAAGTTGGTCTCTGGAGGAGCAAAAGTCTGTCAACAAAGTATTTTTCTGAAATGAAGATGAGGGAAACACATTTTAAAATACCAGACATGGGAATAAAACCCTTTACTTCCAAGCACATTGAGGATGAAGTGGGTCACTGTACACTTTGATTCACCGACTTGCGTCCCCTGTAATCACACAATGTATGAGTGCAGTAAATGCAGAGGCACCAGCCTACTTGCTGGTCCAGGATCTTGGCCATGGCTGGTTCTTGCCATGCAGTAGAGATTTGCTCACTGACTGGCCTGAAAGGGAACAGAGGAGGATTATTTTCAAAGTCAGATTCACACCCATTGAGCAGTAACCTTATTGTCTGCAATAGCCCCAGGTGCTACAGATGAACCAGGGTGAGTGAAGCAACCAAATTGTCTCTTAGCAGTTCCATCTTCACTGGCTGGGGTGGGGCTCTGCAGACATCCTGGCAGATTCCTAGGCTATCTATCAACCCACTTTGCACAAACATGAAAAGGCTTTTAGTATAACAGAAGGAGTGATACTGCTATTACCCAAGCTAAGAAAGCAACAGAGGTAAGGAAATCAGGGAGGCAGTCTCCTAAGGCATCCTGGGGAAAGGGAAACAGAGGTTTTCTTCTAAA
Source organism: Regulus satrapa (assembly GCA_013396955.1). Classification (NCBI taxonomy): domain Eukaryota; kingdom Metazoa; phylum Chordata; class Aves; order Passeriformes; family Regulidae; genus Regulus; species Regulus satrapa. The sequence continues at coordinate 411,818 of VWZN01014418.1, read as the reverse complement.
TAGTGTCTGTCTAGTTCTAAATGATGACTGTCTTCTCTGGAGAAATTTCAAGAAATATCCTTAGGTTATGGACTGTGCTTGAGTCAACATTTCCACTGTTTAAGGAGGACAAGAAAAACAGAGTTTCTGAAAGTCACATTTTAAGTCAGTGTTAGAGGTAGGGACCACATGCAGGTCTCTCCAGTGCCAAACCAGTTCCCTACACACAAAGGTTTTCCCACTTTCCAAGAATGCTGTGCTGAGGATCCAGAGCATTTTCCTCTAAAACTGTGCTCACATGTGATTTATAGCTCAAAGACAAGCATTTAGTTAGTGCCCCAAACTATTCAGTGTTGCTTGGATCAAAATGTTTCAGGCTGTATTAAGTTCTAGGGTATTGATTTATTTTTGTGAATTCATTTTCCTTGTCACAGCTTTCAGAGATTTATGAGGTTAAAGAGCATGAAGCTAATTAAATAATCTGACTGGTTGAACATCTGTTGAAACATAGTAATAACTTCTGAAGCCAATGTTCCTGATGAGCTATTAATTATGATTTAAAAACTAGAGGCAGGGTTTTACCATCAAAGAAAATCAACAAACCAAAATCCTAGCACCTTTATAGGCTCAGAGTGAATCCTCAGCATCCCTTTGAAGCCTTTTGGACCCACTTACACTCTTTCACACCTTCCGGTCCAGGTGTCCCTTTTAGGCTCTCTTACAGCCAGATGGTCTGAAGGGAAGATCCAGTCCAGTTCACAGATTGTTGCTGTTAGCAGCTACGAACAGAAATTAAGATTCAGACATGATGGAGTTTAACTGCATGCAGACACCCACCTTGGCCCAAAACAGAAATTAATGTGTGATCTTAGGTTAGTGGTTTAAGTTCAAATAGCCACTTAAGTTAGGAAAGAAACATTTTCTTCAGTTCCCTCTTATTCTCCATCCACAAAGAGCAGCACCTGGGCTGACTTAGGAGTTCCCAAGCCCAGAAATTTCCACCAGACTGATGTGCAGGAATTCGGTTCTCAGCCTGGCATAGTCTGCCCTAATTTGCTTAGACGTTGCATTGTCTTCACATCTTGTTCTCAAAATAGTTTTGTCAAAAATTCATTAATGGAGCAGAAAATTAAATTACATCAATTCCTACTCAGGATCAGTTTATGTTTCAAGGTTGATGAAAGTATTTTGAATTGATAAGTCATTTGCAGCTTTTCTTAAAACCCCCTCCTCTGCTGGTAAGTTACAGGGGCTCTGGCATGCTTGTGACTATCTGTGCAGAGCAAGGGTGTGTCCCAAGGTCTGCAGGAGTTAATGGCAGATCCGGAGGAAAAGTGCCCCCAGATGCCAGCAGCATCTTCAGGCTCCCCTGCACCAGAGCACAGGATTGCATGTGCTTGCTCTTTCTGTGACTCTTCCTTCTAGAAATGGACAAATTGTTCACACAGCAAATATTATCTGTATTGTAAATTATTCATAGCCCCAAAGTGCAGTGGGTGAAAGTGGGGTTGAAGCTTATGCTGAGACTTTACTGCATAACCTGCAAATGGAAGGGAAGTTTAACTCACACACACACACAAACACAAAAAAAAAAAAAAAAAAAAAANAAAAAAGAAGGAAAGTCCCTCAGCCTCTTATAGTTCAGTTCAGATCTCTAACAGCCCATAGAGTGGAACTGACAGGAACATTTCAAAGAACATTTCATTAAAAAAAAAAAAATAAAAAAAGTCTCACAGGTATTCCTAACAGTATCTCAGAATACTACAAGTGTGTGTGATATTATTAGGCAGTAAGGTCCAGAGCTGCAAATGGATTTAGACTTTCAAACTTGCCTGTAATAAGCTTCAGACCCTTCAGCACATGTATGCTGTGGAGGACTCCTGAGGGAAGAGAAACCTTTCTGCGTGGCATCTTTTGAGTCGCAGTCCTTCTCCATCCCCGTGGACTCTCATGAGACCCAGAACCACTCTGAAATGAGGGGCGTGTACATGTTGGGATACTGTAAGCCCACCCAAATATTTCCAGATACAAAGCAGACGCTTCCCAGGTTGACTTGAATTTATCTTGGTTATCAGATTATCTCACATTTATTTTCACTACCCCTTGTAGTAATTAAAACTTCCTGTTTTCCCTAAGGGTCTCTTCAGGGAATGCACATTTAAAAAGACAAGGATAGGTAGCTGTGTCCCTTGTCCTAGCCCAGACAATTGCCTCAGTGAGTTCTTGATGGCCCATTCACACAGCTCCCTGTAAGGCTTATCCTTGTCTCCCCTCCCAGGCAAGGATTTTAACTCGTTGCTTCACCCAGCATACACACAAATAAATATCCATGAAAGAGGATTGTGTCCTATGAACTGATAAATATTGCACAGTGTTTTGTCATCCCATCTTCCTTCCCTTTCCCCACGAACGTCTTCAAGTCCATTTTTCTTACAACCCACATCAGGAACTGCTTCTTTCCCACAGCTACCACCCAAACTATTGAATAAAATCCCATGCAACCCTGGGTTGAGCTTTAAAATTGGCCAACAAATCCTGCCTGAGCCCCCACTCACCCAACACTGCTCTATCAGGACCTCAATGCTCAACACTGGGACCAGTAGGGAATCACTTGCTTAAAATTTGAATTTCAACGCTGAGCATCAGGATGTGGAGGCAGAGATGACTCCACCTTATATGGCCTGAATGTGCTACATCTCCTATTGATTCAGTTGATCCAGCCTGAGACTTTAGAGACCTCCTGTGCTAAAAGCATTAAATTATTAACCAACCATGTGCCTTCCACTGTGCCTTCAGCCACAGTATCCCAGCCAGCCGGGTCCGCCTCTCTTCTTCCTCACTCTGCTCCCCATCTGGCTTCAGTTTTTCTCTCCTTTTTGCCTTTCAGGTTCATGTAGCTGACACAAGATTTTTAAAACACACATCATCATAATATTTCTGTTTAATTCAATAAAGATGCTTCTCCTTCCTTCTAAATATGTCCTTGTATATGATTTTTCAGTAGTAGTAGTAGTATTACAATCTCCCCTAAATTTTGGGTTGAAAATTACTTGACATTCACAATCAAGCATTAAAAAGGATTTATTCCATCCTGGAAGTATGCATGTAACTCCTCTTAATGAGAGAGCTCAGACTGGTGTAAATCAAGACTAAATTTACTGATATGAGGGGGTCTGAACAGGTAGAACCACCACAAAACAATGGTAAAGCAAATCTTTTTATATTTATCACCAACAGCACAACTGCCTTCTCTCCTACCTCTACCTGCACACAGCTCTATTTAAAACACAGTAAATTGACCTACTAATTTTATTTTTTTTTAAATTCGGGAGCAAATTATTTTCTGATTTGCAAGTACATATCTTTCTTTTCTGCTCACACACAGACACATATGAAACCATTCCTAGTAAGCAATTTTTCTTTCCTCCATGACCCAAAATAAACTCACCTCTTAGGCCTCATATAGAAACATCAGCAGATTTGTTTAATTAATGTTTCAGGGTCAAGGGAGAAATTTATAGATAAATATATTTAAAGGTTTTGGAAGCTTCATGGAAGCAGTCCAATACTGCTTTCCTTGCCTTAAAAAAAAAAAAAAAA
>VWZN01014418.1:384253-408208 GCA_013396955.1 Regulus satrapa | reverse complement strand
AAAAAAAAAGCAGCCCATAAAGCTTAGAAAAGTGATCTGTCTCTGGGTCTGAGGTTCCTGTCACCTGCCATTTCTCTGATGTAGCACCATGATATACAACAGCAGACCAGCACTCAAGTGATGTATTACAATAATATGTCAGTAATGCAATGGTGCTTTGATAATCCTTAATAATCAGAGTACTTCACTGGGGAGAGGGCCAAGGAAAAAGGAAGAAAGCAAAGTCAGCTAAGCACAGCCTCAGCCTGGTGAAGTGTGTGGTGCCATGAGTGAAACAAGACAGTGATGAGCTGACTCTAGAGTAGTTATGATGCATTTTCCTGAACAGCACCATATTCCCTGATAGAGGCGTGTTTGGCACAACCATGACAGTTTCATAATGTAGGAGACAATGCTTACACTGTCCTCAGTAAAGGGAATAAGTGGTCCATCCATCACAGAAAAAACAGCTGGATTCAGGCTAAGGTTGAGATACTGCTCGTGTTTCTAGGCTATGAAGTTTAAGTGTCTGCACTTGACTTCACAGCTACACTTAGCTGGGCTTCTGAATAGTCGGGAGCTGGGTCTCAGTGGTAGCTTGTTAAGCCATGGAACTTTCATCCTTTGTGCTCGTCTGTCCATAACTTGTAGCTCAGGATCTCACGAACACAAGTGCTACACTATCATTGCTGTAAAGAGGGGCAGCCACAGATATTTCAAAAGCTGAGAGGTCTTCTGTGATGCTGAAAGCATCTCATACACCACACTTGGGGATGGTCAACCCAGTCCTTCGTTGCCTGACTTTTCCAGCTTTCTGACATAAAGGAAAAACAGAAACAACTGCAGTTTATGGTCCTCAGACCTAAAGGAAAGGAGGGAGAGTGGGGTATGCATGCATGCACATGGGTAGAGATGGCTGATACATATTCAGAGACAAATTTCCATGCTCTCTTCTGTTTTTCAACAGCCTCTTGTGCCAAGGAGTAAAGAAACTTTTTTTTTCTTTTTCCCACATTGGGACTTTACAGTCTCTTACAAGCTAAAATCAGATAGGTGAGAGCATGGGATTTATGGGGTTGTGCTTGTACAAGCAGAGTGTTCTCCCCTCCTATTCACCTCTGAGTTCTCCAAAGAGAATCAGCCTGTAGAATGGAAAGGTAAGAAGATAATTATTTTTTGAGAGGAGCACTAAGAAGGAAAGTGAGGTAGTTGTTTTCTCTTTTATCTTAAAAATCTTGCCTTAGAACATTTCTCTGTTGACACTCCATGTGCATGCATGACCCTGAACAACAGAGCTGGAGGGACAGATATGGCAAGAGAAATTCAGAAGAGAAAATAAGACTTTGCCAAAAGGAAATCTAAAAAGAACAAAGATTGAAAAAGCAGCCAGGGGTAACTCTGATGTACAAAAATACATTTATTTTCAACAATTTCAAAACCACTGCCTTTTTTTTTTTACAGTAGAAATATTCAAATGGAACAATAAAACCAAGAACAGTATATATATATGTATATATATGACTCATGCAGTTGTATTACTGTGTTCAATACAGGTATTGCAATTGTCTGTCTCATTTAATCCTTTGAAATCATGGTGGTGGTTTGGGTTTAATGCACTGTCCAACATCATCAGAAAGAATGTGAGGATTCTGGTTTGGTTCATTAGACCTGGAATGTGTGTGGGAGCTGACTGAATGGAAAGGGAGGAGAACAGGACATCAGGACATTTTTGTACATCTGTGAAACCAAAGTCTGGTCCAGAAGAAAATGCACACTTCCTGCACATGCTCTCATTGGTGGCAACTGAGTCTGAACCACTCTGGACCCCCTGTCACTCTGGTCTCACCTCTGATCCTTCCAGGTTTAGTATTAGGGTTCTTGAGCACCCCTTAAACTGAACAAAGGATCTATTCATGGCTTCTATCAGACTGTCAGCCACACAGAGCCAGAAGCTGCAGCTAGTCTTCAGACCTCATGCATTATTCCTAAATTACAGCTAATCCATCATGGGGGAAAGGCTGGCAGTGATAGAGGGCACTGACCCAGTCTCTTGGTCTCTGTCTCTCTTTCTTTTTCATGTCCTCTTTTTACATAATTGCAGTGTGAGAGCCCTTTATGTTCCATTGATGCCAATGCCTATTCCCCTCAGCACTCAGGTAAATAATAATCTACAGCTTCAAGGATTTCCATCACATTTTCTCAGGGGTAAAACTTGCAGAGGAAAAAACCCTAATGACAACCCCAAGTTGTTATATCCCAACAAGACAAATAAAAGTGGCCAACACTCCAGTCTATGCTAACACTGCAGCTCACTATGTTCAAAAAAGGTGAACAGGGCTGGCTGCCCAACCCAGATCTTACAGAGGTCCCATGGATAGACAGGAATGCAGTAATTACCCTTCTTGTATTCTAAAGGAGCAGATTCCAGTCATGAACCCAAGCTTTTTTCAGCCGCCATCAGCCATAACTGTGCCCCAAAGAAGCAGGAATGACCTGGTAAATGTGGTCCCATGCACACCCCGGGGATGTGCCTGGAGCACACAGCCTGGTCCTGACACCAGGTGACAAACTGCAGAGTGACACCCACCAAGTCTTGTGGGAGGGGACGTTTGAGAGAACAAACATGACATGCAGCAAAAAAGCTGACGGTAGTTTTGACTTAATGGATTTTTCTTGCTTGCTTTGTAGTATACTTTAGGATCATTTTGGATGGAAAATTACATTCTAGAAAGATGTTTCTCTGAAAGCGTCATTCAGAAATTTCTCAGCCTTCATTGAGATAAAATTTCTTTTGGAGAAGTGATTTTTTTTCAGGTTTTTTTTCAACAGCTTACCCCCAATTTTTCCTTCTTACTTTCTCCCATTTGAGACATTTAACAGCAATTTTTAAAAGTGTAAAGGAATAAAATGTTTAAAAAGTGAAAAAAATTAAGAAAAAAATTGTGAAAACTGTAATCCTCTGCCTTTCTTGTTAAAACAACGTGAGAGCAAGCACATGAAAAACATATAAAATTCCAAACAATAATAAAAATTTCACTTTGCCTCGTGGTTTATAAAGGAAAAAGTTGATACAGAAAATACTGAGTATTTTACATACTGTCCTCTGCAACAACTCACCGCAGCAGTACCTTAAATCCTAATGACCTGCAAAGACTGAGAGCAGCCCTCAGTTTAGCTCCAAGCCCATGGGACCATTGTTTGTGTACATCCCTCCCACCTATACCTAAATGGGAAGCTATGGCCTTGTGCTAACACTCTTATCACCAGACTGGGTGATAAGTTTACATTATTGAAAACTACTGTGGTGTTTCAATAGAAGGGAGACAGTAATGTGCAGCAGTTTATGTGCTTGTGATGGATGGAAACCAATGTTAAACAGAATAGCACAGCCATCACTCTTCACCTAGTATTAGAAACCAGAGCAGAAAAGTGAGGGGGAAAAACAGAAAAGAAGTATTTTTAAATCAACAGAAAAAAAAAAAAATCCACAAACCTGGACTGGAAAGGAGAAGAACTGAGAATATTTAGTTTTAGTACTTCTCAAGAAACAGTTTTTCCTTATTTTTTTTAGGCTTACAATTTTAATCTTGAAACATCTCCTGAGTTCTGCAAAGTTGTGTTTAACCACTTTTCTCTCCACCTGCAGAGCCATCAGGATTTTAAGCTTTGAAGGACATTCCAGCCCACTAACAGAGTGAACACATGCAGCTGAGGCTGGTTTGTAGCCCACTGGCCTGTTGCAATGCAGAGAGATAGCAAGTAAGGCATAAATTCCATCCATCTCCTCATTTCGGCCCAGGTATATTAAAGGTGATTGAGGTCCTGTATCCAGATCCTAAGAAATTATAACATTTGCTGTCATTTCTGCCTCCTGTTACCATACAAACACTAGAACATCTTCTCAGACATGCCTTCTGTCTTCCTTCCCCTTCTGCTGGGTCCTAAAGTCAATACTCTGCAGAATAAGGTTTATATTTGACATCATCAACTCAAGAAAAAAATGGATAAAAAGTAACTCATCACTAAGTCAACCTCTTGCCCCAAAACTCCACCTCTTTATAGGGGTATCCTCAGTTCAGTGTAGTAAAAAATTTCTGAAGAGCTTTTTCAATACCTTTTCTTCATTAACCTCCCAGTTCTAATCAGAAAACACCAACCCACACTCAGAATCTCCACTCTGAATGGGAAGCTGCCATTCTGCAGCGCTCCCAAAAAAGAACCTTTCATAGCTCATTAGTGCAGGTCTGACCCTCCACTGCCCTCTCCAAAGAGCAGTCCCTAATCGCATATATCATGTTCAGCCAACATTTACTACTCTTACACCTCCTAAATAGCACTTCACTTCATCAGCTTAACTGCAAAAAGCACGACTTCCCTCTGGGAATAAAGCTACTGCAACCTGCCCCGCTGTTGAGCTGAGGTTGTACAAGGTACAGCAAGGCCACTGATATTTGCCCACACAGAGATGGTGATAATCTCAGGATTCTTTTCCTCATTTTCACTAACAGATGCCACCAAGATCATTCTCAGAAGTGGGCAACAGTGACAGAGATGAGTAGATGATAAACATCATTAAGATATCCATGACAGGCTCATATTCTGGCCTGCTAATATCTTTTTCTGCTCCATCAGAGGAAATGACACCAGATACATATATATATATGTAAAAAAAGGCCTGCAGTTATACATAGAGAAATAAACTACTCTCTTTATAGAGAGCAGTGTCAGATTGAAATATGACAGACAACTGGAACACGCTTGGAACCGAAGTGTGAGGTGAGCACTCGGGTGCTCACCAAGGTCCTTGTTTGGCTGGCGTGTACGTGTGTGTGTGTGTGTGTGTGTGTGTGTGCACATGGGCGTGCATGTGTGTGTGTGGTTCAGGTTCTCTTTTAAACATATCTTCTTTTACTAAACATTAAATTATTTCCCAAGAAATAAAAAGCTATGTACATTGTAATTATCTACAGTAGGCCTTCGGCATCCTCGCTATTCACATGCACAGGGTTCAGGCTGCATTCATAAACTCAGGCTTGCTCTTCCTCTGCTTGTGGTGCTGTCCCCTCCAGCCAGTCTGTAGTCCAAGGAACACTGATGTGTGTGTTTGTTCTGATTTTTTTTTTCTCCCTTTCTCAGCAGTCAACAGTGCCAGAGGGTGACTGAAATTAAAAGCAATTAAAAGAGGCAAGATCCTGCAAAAAGCTGAGACATGCACGTCACTGGAAAGCGAGGGATGTTGGCATGTTGCAGAGCCTGGTCCAACAACCCAGTCTGAACCCTCTGGCAGGATGAAGCAGCTGATTCATTACTTATTCTGAAAAGGGCTGAAAAGGGACAATTTACTTACAACATGTTGCCGAAGGTACGACACCTATCTGTTGGATTTGAATGCTTAATTCCCATTCTGTATTTAAAAGGAAGCTAGCATTCAAATCTTATTGCACACTTGATTCATTCTTCGCTTTTTATTTCTAACCTGATGTGTATTTCCTAAATATGAAGAACCTCTGATATTTATGAATGCAGCCCTGGTAAACACAAAAAGCCCACCCCATTCCCTCCCAAATGATAATAATGACATATAACTCTTTTTTTTTCATAATAATAATAATTATAACAATAATAATTACAAATAAAAAGTCAGAAATGCTGTAGACCAAGTGGATTCTCAGTATTAAACACTAGTGCAGTTGGGGATTTCCTTTGTGCTTTCACTGTTGGCAATTGTTGAGATGCTTCCTGTAGAGGAGAAAATGGAGAAGAGAATCAGTGCAGTGGCTTCACCAGCTTGGTCTATATTGCTTTTCACTTCTCCTTAGGATGTGATAGAGTAAGTGTAAAGACAGAAAAGGTGCTTAAAAGTAACACATTTTTAATGTATTTGCAATAAGCAGGGAGCATGCAGAAAACTCAATTACTACAGCTCAGCTGACCAGCAGTAAACTCATTAAGCTATTAGGGACATATTTTCTTATAATCCTAGCACACCAACAGTGTAAACCTGGCTCAGTTGCTTCTTCTGAGGGTGCAGGGAATTTGGCACTCTTCCACAGGACAGGCAGGGTCATGAGCAGGAAGAGCTGTGAGCCACAGTTATTACCAACTTCTTTATACCTACTGCTGGCACCAGGTTCCTACCCTGGGAAAAGCTGAAAAGCTGTAAGAGAAACTCCATTACCCTGCTGCTGAGAGAGATTTACTCTCTATCTCAGTGCCTCAAGGCTCTACTTGTACCTGGGGTCACAGTCCCTGCTTCTCCTAGAACCCAAAAGACTAACATTTTCACCCAGATTGTGAAACAAAATGCAGCTCAGGGCTGTCTCTCACCCATCACTCGTGTATCCAGCTCTTTATCCATCAGCTCCTCAGGGTCTGTGAACTCACTCAGGGTGATTTTGGGGGCATTTTCACTTTGGCTGACAGAGCCAATCATTTCCTGCTCCTTGTCATGCTGAACTTGGGCATAGATGTTAATCCAAGGGATTTTCCTGCACAGGAAAGGAAAATGAGAGGTTATCAGGGATCCTCAGCATGCCATTTATTAATGAGACAAACTAAGCTGAGACCAATCCCAGAAACGCAGCACTGGCAGTGATGCAAAGCATGAGGTCTCAGAATGGTAAAAGTACATGGATGTTCATCTCTGAAAGTGCCCTTAGCATCCACTAATTCCAATAACAGCCTAAAGGTACTCCAAATCTCAGGCCATTGTCTTCATATCATGTGCACAAAGGCTCCCTCAGCAGCAAACTTCAACATTTTGCCCTTTTAAACAAGAAATCGTGCACACAATGGACACTGCACTCAGCTCAGAGAGCAGCAATCAGCTAAGTACAATCAGCTGCAATTGTCAACTCTCTCAGTATTTATTATATGATCAGTGTTGCATTGGAAACCAAGAGTAAAAATCAATTTGGCACATTTAGTATCAATTGAGCAAAAAAATTGCTGGGCTCCTTGCTGCTGACAGGCCCACACTGACTCAGAAGAAATTGCCACATTTGAAAAAGTTATAAAGAATTGTTCCTGCCTCAGAGTCAGAAAGAATTTGGACCTCTTTACACCCATCCGAAGTCTATTTGTTACCATTCCATTGCAAAAACCAGTTTGTCATGCTATGGATCATGCCAGTTTGCAGGGACTTATTTTTCTTTGCTGCTCAGGAAGCCAAGGAAGTGAAGGGATTATTTCTTCCTCCCTCTCCCAAGTAAAGTTACCTAGTCCTGCTAGAATGAAATCCTGGAGAGTCAGTTAGGGAGACAGATTATACATGCCTAAGCAGAGAGGTAATAATCCCTGGAAGAATGCAAGTTAAAAATGAGAGACCTGAAAAGGAATATGTTAAGCATCATGGGGATTGCCAGGATTATCCGCACTGCCTGTTGGAAGTTGACTGTTTTTCCTAATGCTCTTAGAAAGTCTTTTTGCCATGCAGTTCACACTGCTCCAATAAGGAAAATTTGGAGAATATTTTGAGTTCCTTAAAGCATACAGGAGCAAGAGAGAAAGAAGATCTGTTTAAAATAAGTAATATAAAATGCAACATCTTTATATTGATCTATCTGCTATTGGATATGTCAGAGACTGAAAGCAGTGGAAATTGCCTCAGCTCTCATGAATTCAATACCTCTATGCTGGTTTTACTCCAGTGAAGTTCTGACCTCAACCAATTTGTACTATTGGCTTGATTTGGCATTCTGTTTTTAACCAGCATCAAACCAGGACATATTTGGGATGTTTAGCAGCAGCTGACAAATGTCATGATCTTCTCCCTTTCTCCTACCTTCTAATGTTCAAATATGCCTTAAATGCCACCAGAAGACAGAGGAACTACATAGGAAATGAGTGAGAACTAATGAATTCTAATAGGAACCTAAGTGCCCAGAATTTGTCTGGAGACACATGAGCACATGCCTGGAGATAGTGGAAGACTTAGTTCTACTTCCAAACAATGCAATGGCAGAGCATGATCATCTCTGAACTTTGAGTGGAAAGGTGAGAAAAGCTCTTTAGAATTGTAAGGCAGAGAGCCAAGGTACTTCAGAGAGTTAGGGAAAAAAGGAGCTGAGATGGCTGTACCTGTGTGAATGCATACCCAGATACCTATTCCTGCTGTGCTCCCAGCACAGACACAGGTGGCCACAGCCACTTCACTCTGAGCACACACAAGCACACAGTCCTGCACTGCTGTCCCAGGACACACACATGGACTGCCCCACAGCCCCACAGCTCAGCACTCATACACACGCAGAACTGACTGATATATGCTCAATCTTCCAGAAAAGAAACAACTTTTTTACACATTATTTCCATACTTTATTCCTCTTCCTTTCTTTTCCACCAGGATCTCCTTAAGAAGCATCTCTCCGGCAGCAGTGTTTAACATGCCTGCTGAGTCTATGAATTGATGGAAACATAATAAAGAGTCCATGTGCAAACCAGAAAAGCACTAAATCTATGAATTTGTAGAATTAAAAAATCATGTCAGCCTCTACTCTTCCATAACCTCTCCCTGTAAGCAAAAGTTCTGTATTCAGGCTGGGACCACCATTAATCAATGAAGTACACCTGGCTAATGGACCTCTGCATCACTGAGAGCTACAGGAAAGCTTTTGGGTTTGCTCCCCTTTTCCCATTAAGAATCATTGCATGCTTTCACTTCTGCTCCACTGAGCCAAGTGTTTTAGACAGAGTGAAAAGTTGCTTTCTGTTCTGAAAAATCAAGTTGAGAACACTGTGTGTATATGACTTATCCTAAACTTTGTCAATTTGATCTGGGTTTTTCCCCTTTGAGACAGAGAAATAAGAGGGAACAGCCAGTTAATAAGCTTTTGGACTAAGTAAAACTGATGCTTTAACCTTCCTCCTCACTCCCAATTTGTAACACAATCAACTTTCAGACAGATTTTAACAAGGTAGGGTCTCCACAGCCCAGGAGCACAATAGAAGGCTGATGGCTGTTATACTCAAAGCTCAGGGTGCTTAAGTAGTCCAAGAGTCAGTTTTATAAGCTGTAGTAGCAAAACATGACCCGGAGAGTGCCAAAGCAAAGTGCACTAACATGCTCCCCACTGTTCTCTGGCAGCTGGAATATAAAGACCCCTCTCCTTCGTAACTGCTGACCACAGGGCCAAGGACATCAGGCCAAACCTAGGAAACCATCTCACCAAGACACAAGGAAAAACATATCTTACACAGGGTTGTACCTACATCTTGTCACATCTCCCAGGAAGACTTCTTTGCCTTCCTCATCCTATATCTGGGTGTGAGAGTTAACCATCAGCTGCCTCCCCAGCACACTATTAAATCAATGCCTTAAACAAGTCCCATTCCCCTGGGAAGCTGTATTCCACCTCACAGAAGCAGAGAGGGGATTTCAGGCTGCAAAAGGAGGTCATGTTGAAGGCCTTGAAATCTGTGTCTGAGCAGAGTCACACAAATGCTTTCCCTGGAAATTGTCCTGGGCCACTGAAGTCAGGGGGAGCTTGGTAACAGTTAGCAGTGTGCACAGAATCAAGTACTACAGGGAGTGTCACTCTCTGATTAGGACAATGGTTAATACAAGATGTTAGCAAGAAGGGAAACTTTAAACCTGGAGATTAGGATAGATGCCTCTCTTACCATATAATTTAATTTTGAAAATTGTTTGCATCCCACTAACATCCTTGGAGAATACTAGCCTTATCCCAAGGGGCAGAAAAGCTGGAGAAAGCAACATTTAGCTGGAATCTGGACAGGAAAAGCTCTGGTTTTTCATTTAAAGAAACCACTATGTGCAGAAAGTTTTATTTCTTTAATTTTAAGTCAGACTCAGCCTATGTTTCTAACACAATATTTTGCCACTGGTCAGGATCTAGACACACAGACCACTTTATACTGTAAGTCTGCACTGAATGCAAAGTTCCTCCTAAGGAGCTCCATCTGCCTAAAATATATCTGCATAAAGCAGACCTTCAGGAAGCAGGCCATTCTTATAAATTATTTTGTTTCACAGCTTGCAGCAGCCAAGTGCCATGGGCCAGACCTGGTCCTGCCTGCTGTCTGGAAGCAAAAGGTTTGTATTAACATCTGTCAAGGTAAATCTCAGCACATATACCCAAAGGCATTTTGATGCTTTACACAAATTTTTCTGGCTTTGAGTCTCCCACCTTTAACATAAACACACCTGTTCTTCTGCAAGATTAACTTATTCACTTTGCAAGATACAAATGAGATGCTGCTGCACTGAGTCAGCTGGGCAGGTGGGTATAGACTGTGTGAAGTCATCCGTAATGTGGTTTTTGACTAAGCTTGCTTTGTGTGTCCCAGTACGCAGTGAGCACAAAGGTTCCCATTTCTGGTCTGTGGTTTAAATACACCTGTTGAAGCTAAAGATGATTTCTGAGCTCTTGGTAAAGTTTTGGAGGGCCAACTTTGTGGTGAAACAGCAGTAGATGGTTTTCTCTGTAAGCATCAGAAATAGGGAACTACATTCATCTAAGCCTGAGGCCAGCATAGTTCACTCTTCATTTGCAATTCAGGCCCAGCTCTGCCTAGGTTTCCTATAAATCACCCAGAGTCTCTTGCTCCCATTCCAAAGTTTTTCAACTTACCTCTTGAATTTGTAGATTAAAAAAACAGCCAAGCCCACAAACACCACTGACAACAACATGAGCATCGCTGAACTGCTGTGACCCGAGCTAGAATCCACAAGGGGTGCTGCAGGAAGAAAGGCACAGCATTACATCTGCAGGATTTTACAAGGAAACACATCAACTACTGAGAGTTGAGCTAAACTCTGCCTTTGTCACATCTGCATTATCACAACTGCATGGTGCATGCCGGTTTTGGCGAGACCAATCAGTAGGAAACAAGCGGGTTCTCTTGTCCTTCAAAAGGGCCTTTTTCAAAACAGTGCAGTTTAACATCCCTGAGTGAAAAGGCACAGCAAGCCATGCTTAGCTGAATGCCCAATCACTCCTGTATTAACACTCTAGGCTATTACTTTTCAGGTTTTTCCAGGTACTAGAGTGGAAATGAATTTTATGAAGCATGGCTTAATACATAACTATTCCCCTTTGGAGAAGATACCTTAGAGCATCAATGAACAGCAAAACTCCCATCTCCCAGGGATATTCATCTAGCTCACATATGAAATGGATCTACTCTTGTGACAAGCCTCAAGGTCCATCCTTTTATAGGACCTTAGAGACTTTTAAACTGAGTCCGTTTTCATAATGTGGAGGAGTCCAAAGCAATAATCTTGGATCCAAGCACACAATACATTGTAATACTTTGGAGATTTTGATCCTTGACATTTTGGCTGGCTAAATACAGTATATTCCTATACCTTGTTTATACAGCTATTCCAAGAGCTCATCAGAGCACACCATCTTAATAGCCTGAGCACTGTGCTGAGATCAAGTGTCTGATGAAAAGTCTCTAATGATGCACAAATGATTATAAGTAGCAGCTGAGTGTTTCTCATTTTGCATAAATATTTGGCTTTAGTGTTTCGCTATTCTCTATTCTTTTTCCATCACCCTGAAGAAAGGGACAAAGTCATGCAAATTGAATCAGTTCTGATTTCACTGTCAAATTTCCACATCTAACAGTCTGATCCTACCAGTATTCTGCTGCTAATACTTCTGACTCTTTTGTGGGAAAGCCTTCCATTTCACCCAAGTCAAAATACTATGGGAATGGCCATGACACAAAATACAGCACCTGCACTGGAGAGGGTGCAAGAACAGCTGCAAAACATAATTTAAATGCAGTGCCTTGCTAGAACCAAGCCAAATTCTGATGAATTCCAGCTACCTGGAGGCCTCAGACATTTTACTGCATTCCCAGTTTTGCAAATTAATCAATTTCAGGCTACTCCTATTAGCATCTGACTCACATTCCAAAGGAGCATAGTGAAGGTAAAAAGGCATCACCTGTAGGAAAGGTCGTGAGCCTTGATTTAACCCAGCTCTTGGCTTTCTGAGAAGAAGCTGATGTATTATTGTGGGATATGAATCCCAATCTTTCAGAGAGGGTATCAGCAAGGGTGCTTGCACAAGATCCAACATTCCAGACAATTGAAAGGGCAGTCATAAAAAGTAAGGGCAAAAATAAATCCATCACCTTCTTTGTAACCATCACTCTTTCATCAATAGCTGAGACCTTCACACTAGGCTGGTTTAAAGTAAAGGGACTGACAAGGCTTAAAGTGACTCTGTTACTTTGTGCAAAAATGGAGATAGGCAGCATTGAAATTTAAGTTCTAATTTTTGGAAGTCAGTATTCAGGCACATATTCCCCGTAAGAGGCCTCAGTCTTTTCCTGAGTCCTTTGCCCCTTTAAAGCTTCTTGGCTAGTCATAACAGTAACAAGCTCTTTGCTATAAGGATTTGATCTAACATCCATGAAACTTAGTAATATCCCACTGAATTCCACAGGTGCTCAATAAGGACTTAATAGAACACCATTCACCTAGTTTCCTAAAACACTTGAAAAACACCAATGCACTTGTTAACTAAGCCACAGGGAACTCTTTACAAGGTACTTTTTATACTTGTACAAACTGGAGCATGAAGATGCCCCTGATGGGTTGGTTTTAGCACTTCCTGCTTCTACCAAAATGTCTCAATTGTCACATAGCCCAGTGCCACACACCAAACTGTGAGTGCTCTGATGTAGATTGATTCTCCCAGGGTTGTCTGAAGCCTCAGGAGAACCACAGCTGTGACTTTGATTCCACACTCACCTAATGTTAACTGAGTAACATAAACAACCACTTCAACACCAGGCTTCAGTTCAAACTGGACCAGATTCTGGTTGAGAGCATTAAAAAGGATTTCTACCACCTGATGAAATAAGAAAAGATACAACAGTTACAGTACAGAAGATGGCTAAGTCTGGAGAACATTTAGGAATACACAAAGTCCATGAATAGTGGCTAGCATCTCTTACTGGATTCAGCAGGGCCTGAGGAAGTAGAGAGAAATGCAAATGTGCTTTAGGTGGAACTGGATGTCATTGTATGTACGCCTCCCTTACAGAACTTAATTATCTTATTATATCTCTCCAGGGAAGCAAACCTAGAAGTTTAACAATTTTTTTTTCTTTCTGGGGGTGCTACAGGAAGAGGGAAAATAACTAAGGACCTTTTCACCTTACACAATATCCTTTGAGTTTGATCAAATGCATTTGGACATCACTTACATACTGGCCTTTCATTGGTGGATAACAAAACTAAATTAGGCAATCCAGACCTACATTTCTTTATTCCCACTGGTCCTGTCATGTAGCTTCTATTTAAATAGACTGTTGGGGATGAGACAATTCAGTTTAGGTGTATGGAAAATTTGCCATATTTCTCCTTCACTTAGAACAGAAGCCTTGGACTGGATATACCGGAATTGCTGAGCTGGGAGAGCAGCAACCCACCTCTGATGTGTCATTTGGTTGCCCCAGAGCACATACTCAGCACATCAGCCTGGAGCCTCAGTTTGTGAATGCCTGATCTCCATAGGGTAGTTCTGACAGACAGCACACAGCCCAACGAGTAGTTCCAATGACCTACTCTCCAGGCAGAGCTCCTCAAGCAGAAGGCAGCAATAGGTGCCAAAGTACAACTGAGTAGACTGTCAACTAAAATGAGAGCACTAGAGCTTTGGGCATCATAGTCAATTAGTCAGAAATCTAATTGGGATGTCAGCATAACACTGGTACAGGAAATATTGACACAATTGTTTGTTCAGAAGGGCTTTTGATACTGGTAGACCCTGCCAAACAGGACAGAAATTGCTCCAAGACCATCCCTCCAAAAAGCCTTTAAAACCTTCCCACTTCAATGTATCTTTCCTGCACACTGACCACCATAAATTTAAGAAAACAGCTTTGACAATTTCTTAGGACAAAGGAACTACTCTGCAGGGACTGACTTTAGTAAGTAGGTGGCAAGAACTTCCACTGAATTCACCAGTCCTCTGAATAATTTAATGATTCAAACTTCCAAGAGTTACTAGGCAATGGGCTCACACATAGTTTGCACACTGTAAAAATGCTGCATACAAGAACTTTAGCTAGAGCCAAGCAGCCTTTCCAGCAGTACTTCACTCCTTTGCCTTTATAGACCTGATTTAATCACTCAGTAATTCCAACATGATAGTTTCAGCAGCCTAGTGCTGTTGTTCTTTCCTTGCCTGCATATCACTGCTGCTATACATCACTGTAATTACCTATTTATCTAAATGGATGGATATTGTAACTTCCAAATATAGTTTTCACAGGCCATTCAGTGCTGCAGGGGGAAAAAAAAAGGAAAAAAAAAAAGGTCTTGTTTGGCTGATCTATGAGCTGAAGAGTCTGATTTATTTTTAGTAAACCTCAGTATATTATCTTGCTGCTTTGGCCTCCCTTTATTAGCATTCCTCCAGAGAGTAGAGGGAGTACATATTCAAGGTTCCTTTAGCTGTAACTACTGTAAAAAGGACACTCCACTGATTTAGGAAGAATCTCCGCTAGTGGTAGACTGCGACATACATCAGTGAGGTATTAGAAAATCCTGGTTTTCCTCTGAAAATAATTTTCTTTAATGCCATAAACTATACTGCCACAATCCCAGATGCATCCATTTCCACCACACTCATTGCAAGTACTTCCAATGCTGCACAGCTTCAGGGATCCTTTTGCAAACAATATGATAGGAATAAATGTCCATGAATCTTTCTTTCCTTACTTGCTCCAGATCAGCCTCACTGCTTTTCCTCCTCTCTGTTGTATTTTTGTGGGGCAGTATGAAGAGTTCAGCAGAAGTAGGCAGCCCAGGGAACACTGCTACCAGGATCTGTTCATCAGGGACACCAGTCACCTAGAAGGAAAGCAAAAAAGAGGTCTCTAGCTGCTCTTTTCTTACTTATGTTTCAATTCACTTCCAGATACGGCACTCCCATCAATTTTCTTTCTTTTCCAGTTCCACTGTAGCTGTCATGATCCTAATGAGCTTATTTGGTGGGTCAGAAAATGAACTTCGGTTAAAGATGCATTCTACTTCCTTTCTAGAAATGAATGTAGGCTTGACAACACCCTTGGGCCCAAAGATCTCAACCCAAAGTCCAAACCTGAAGCATCTCCAGATATGAATGTTCCATATAGTCTTCCTTGCTACAAAAGAATAACTGACCCAAGGTCAGATCCAGAGAGTCTGTCTCAGAGCAACCACTGGCAAATGTGCAACATTTAACTACTAACAGGGACAATCTGGAGAAAAGTGG
Organism: Regulus satrapa; assembly: GCA_013396955.1. Lineage (NCBI taxonomy): Eukaryota > Metazoa > Chordata > Aves > Passeriformes > Regulidae > Regulus > Regulus satrapa. The sequence goes on along the minus strand of VWZN01014418.1, from coordinate 392,987 downwards.
CTGCAATCACCTTCTATCATCAGGCCATGGTGATCCACATGGACATCAATGTCCCCAGAGGGGGACCTGACTCCTGGGGCTGTTCAGGAGGCTGTGATGGGAGCTGCTCAGTTTGCTGAACCAAGGCTCTGGCAGCTGCCTTCAGCAAGACCTGCCCTCTGAGGCTGCTGCCCTCTCTCCCCAGATGCAAGCTGTGCATCCTCAGTGGGGCAGGAAGCCTCCCCTCCCTCAGAAATTCTCTGCCATGAGAGGTTCACTTGCTCCATTAGCTCTCTGGTCCTATCCCACCCCAAACTGCATGGCCTCACTGCAGAGCTGAAGTGCACCAATGGGGATATCCAATGGTGGGATTTACCAGCAAGAACTCCTACGAGAATCCTGCTGTTCTCTTTAACCATTCAAAGTTACTAGATAATTAAATTTTCTTGTCCTGCAAGCTTGACTTTGAATACAGTAAAAGGGAAAAACAGTTAAAAAAAACCAAACAAACAAAAAACCAAAAAACTTAGCATTTTTTCAGGATGGAAAAACAATCAAGGAAACTCTTACAAACTGTGAATTTTGAGTGGGCTGCAGATGAGAAAAACTGAGTAGGAATTACTTTCCCAGTAAAAATAATCAGCCTCCATTTCTAAGAACAGCTGTAGCTAAAGCAAAAAAATCCCAACAAGATCCATTTTTGGCAGAATGCAGAACCCACAAAAGCTTGTCTAAATCTAGCTCCTAATTTCACACAAAACTAAAGTCCCTGACTATTTTATATCATAAGCTATTCTGTCCCTTTTCTTGCTAGAATATGAGTGCTAGTTTACATATTCTAATTAATCCCAAAGGAAGAGTCAGTATCTTCCACCTACAGAATTCTCTCTTTATCCTATATTTCAAAGGTAAGTTCATTTTCCCTCTGAATCCTCATTTTTTGCCCCAGTTGGAAAGGGAGTAGAGCTTTAAAATGTTCACCAGTTGCTACACTTAGCTGCATGTGGAATTCCTGACTATCAGGAAGAGATAAAAATATCTTCCTCATGTATCCAGAATACTACAATGTGTGTCTTTTGGGATGAAGTGGATCAGCTGTTTAACAACACACAGTAACACTAACCAAATATTTGGAAGAGAAAACAGTACATACTGTCATATCAACTTGGAAAAATAAGAATAATGATGATACAATTTAGAATTTGAAAACTCTTCAGGGATATTAAAAGCTGAAAAGCATACAGAAATACTAATAAAAGTAATTGTAATATTTCCACAAAATCAGCAATACAGATTGGCTCTGCAAAAGGATCCAACATATAAAGAAGCTTTTTATTGATTTTTAATGACAGTGGCATCACTGCTGTGCTTACCCATTTTTTAAACTAGCATGTCAAAAACGTGCATGTTTTAACAGCTTAGTCAATGTTAGTACAGACAAGGAAACAGATGCTCACCTGTGCTAGTGCTCTCTTGATGACTTTGCCAATATCTTGTCTCCATTCAGGGATGTCAGGATTATGGTAGTCCAGGTTGGGAGAAAATGACAGGAGCTGAGATTGGAAATATTCTGGAATAGAAAAGTTATTTTTGAGAAGATTAAATGGGCAGTTTTTAGGGTGCAGAAGACAACATAACTATCTTGAAGCAAGAGAGGAAGAAAAGGCTGAAGGAAGAAAAAAGCTGGCTAACACTAAGCAAGACAGAGAGCTTGCAAAGAATGCTTATTGCAGTATTTATAAAGGACATTTTGACCTAATCCAACCTTCTGGCTTTCTGCAGGGAAACAGAAATGAGAATGAGAAGATTCATGATTCCTCTGGGCTTTGTAATTTTGCCACTCAACTTCTTCAGATTCTGCTCGTAAGAAGGTTGACCAGCAAGTAAGGCAGCACCTGACTGAAATTTGGAAGTGCTGGGGTTCACCCTGTACCATTGCAGAGTGAACAATTGCTGTAAATAATGTTTTCTGTTTACCCTCGTGGATGGAAACCAGGAGTGGTTAATTCCCCAGAGAAGGAAAACACAGTGGTGCTAATGATTGGCTCATCAAGCAATCGCTATTGACAAAACACTTTGAGGTTCTGTCCTGACTGAATGATCACTCGGAGGAAAAAAAGCTTCCTAGACTTAAAATACAGAACGATTTTAATTTTTCTCCAATTCCAACTCTTCCCGCTGGTCTCACCAAAGACCAAGTCTGGAATCCTTACGGCAGCTGTGCATGATGGATTTGGGCCAGTAGAAGGCACAGATCCGGGATGGGAACCAAACTCATAAAGGTTCTTAGTGTAGAAGATTCTGCTTTCTGGTTTTGGAGATGTTCTGTGCCTCACCTTGAAGCAACTGATCTCCAGACACTTCAGATAAGTACCATTAATCATTTGTAAGGAGGCACTAGTTTTAGATCAAGATAAACCTGCCAGACTATAAATGAGGAAATTCACAGAAAAGTAGGGATGTGCTAGCACACCATTTCTGTGGCATCTTTTGCAAGAACTGTTGTTTCTTTTTAGATGGTGCAATATATTTTAAATATATAAGTTTCAAAGAGCACAGGGAAAGTCTCTCAGATTCTGGAAGTTTAACCCAGAATCACACATATAAAGTCTTTGATTTTTGACCCCTTAGTACCATGTCCAATTATTTTTTAATAAATTCCTTTCTGCTAATCTCAAATTAAGAATATACCTGAATAACCCTCCTCCACTGATAACACCAGAAAATCCATGCCTAGATTATGGCCTAGGCCCATAATCACTTGACTCAGGACACAGATTAGGATACAAATTTATCAGAGGACATATTTACTAAAGTCATCACTTGTTTATGTACTCAGACTTGAACTCATCACCAGACTGAGGGGCTGGAAGGACTCCTTCCTTAGGTCAGGTCAGCCTGCAGCACAGCACTGGATAGGACTATTTAGACTGGATCCAAAAGGGTCAATTTCTCTTGGTCATAGAACCCAAAACTTTGGCTCTTGTAAACAGAATGGCAAAATTTATTCCAAGGTGTTTAAAAACAGAGTGAGGAGCTCTCTCTGGAACCTACTGGGACTAAAGATCAAGATTGCCTGTGGTTATCACTCTTAAATAGATTTGATTTGTGTTTATTCCAGAAACTATTGGAAGGATGGAAATTTCCAAGAAGTAAACACTGCATTTTGCAGTGCTCAAAATTATGAAGTAGAAGATTCCTAATATTTCCTAATAGCAAGTCAAGGTATTACTAAATCAATTTAACATATTATTAAAGCCTATTGCATTTCATGGCCAGACAATCAATAAATATCTATTTAGCTGCTGTTAAATCTGAGTATACAGCAGGACATTTATTTGTATTTAATTACTGAAATAAGACACACACAGTGCAACTATGAGCTTCAAAGTTGCCTGAATTATTTGAACCCTAGGTTTCTCAATAAAACTCAAAGTCCAAAGAAAAGCTTGTCCTCAAATCCTGGATGCAAAAAACTGGATGAAGACCAGCACAGAGCAGAAATTATTCTAAAAATCCTAGTAAAAGCTGTTGAGAGAGCCCTTTCACCCAGGATTTACCAAGGTAACCTCTGTTATCTGCCAAAGGGTACTTTTTAAGCCTATGTCATGCAGATATGGCAAGAATATACCAAACATTACCCATGGGGAAGTCCAGGGCGAACACTGAGACCTCCAGCTGTGACATGAAAGATGGGCAGTGATACTGACAACAGAGTACTTTCTGTCCTCTTCTCCAGAGCCCTCCTGACCCCTGTCATTTATACAGTCACTGACAATGACATCAGTTGCATTCAGATCACCTCAATGATGTACTGTGACTACTTCTTTCCACAGCTGGGAAGATGAAGAAAAGTAGTCTGGTAAAAGTGTTTTTTATTTCTGGGAGTTCCCTGTCTGGGTGTACAGATAGATCAACACACACAGGAGACACCAGCTACCTTATTAATACTGGTTTAATAAATTTGGTTGGCTGCCCCATTCTATTCACTTCTGTATTTTGTCATCAAGACACATCTGCAAACAAAAAACATCAGAGGTTTGTCTTCAGAGGTTTCTCCAGGCATTATCAAGTTCCCAGAGGTCATTCTGGATCAGCAATGATTGTCTGCCTTTCACCCCCCCGAGATGTGACTGCAAAAGGCAGAGGATACCATGCACTGCGATCTCCTTGGTGTCCTGGATGAGGGCGTTGCCCCCAGCGACTTGCACAGTGACAGTGTTCATCCCCTCCACAGTGAACACGTACGAGATGCTGCTCTCCAAGGTGATGACAGGCTGTAGGAGGCAAACACAAATGACAATATCAAAATCAGAGTGAGATTAACTCAGGATCACAACATGCACCTGATCTATCCACCAGGCAAAAATGGCCTTGCTCCTTGATACAGGTGGGGTGCTGCAGGTTTGCATGTCCTGCTAAGGCCCAAACACCATCCTGTGAGCAGTGTCCCCCTGGCAGAGGCTTCTCTCATTTCAGTAAAAGTTTCCCGAAATATTCTTCCACTGAACTGCAGCCCATTATTTTATGGACTCCTCAGCAGATCACAGTCAGCAACTGCAGAATAAGTGCAGTAGAATGCAGTCTTTACACACACAAACAACTCAGCTGCTATATTTGCTGTACAAAACCCAACCTCAAATTGAAAATAAACCAAAGATGCAGATGCTTCTTCAAACAATCCATATTGTTCAGATTCAGGGCCAGCCTTTGCTTTTATGAGCACAAATCCATTTATCTCTCACAGAGCAACACTGTTCAGGTCAGAGTGAGGACATCCAGCATTGCCCTGTCCATGCTGTGAGTCTGTAAGCAAGCTGCAGCCACAAGCTGGCAAACTATGCTAACCAAGCTGAAATCATGGCATAATTCCTGTTGACAATGCTGACTGAATGTGGCTGTGGAAGGGATCTACATTGGAGCAGCCCATGGGAAGGGCCCGCATTGAAGAAATTAATGGAAAACTGTCGCACAGGGGAGGGACTCTCTCCCATAAGCAGGGGAAGAGTGGGAGGTGTCCTCCCCCTGAGGAGGAAGCACTGGAAGAGACAACGTGTGATGAACTGATCACAGCCCCCATTCCCTGTCTCTCTGCACTGCTGACAAAGGAGGAGGCAGAGATTTCAGGAGTGAAATTGAGCCTGCAAAGAAGGAGAGATGTGGGAAGGTGTTTTAAGATTGGTTTTATTCCTCATGATCCTACTCTAACTTGATTGATAATAAATTACACTAACATCACAAAGTCAAGGCTGTTTTGCTTTTGAAACAGTAATTAGTGGCATCGCTCGGTCATTATTGTGACCTGATTTTGCTGTATTTTATGTATCCTGCCCATGTGAGGAGGGGAGTGATGGAGTGCCTTTGGTGGGCAGCTGGTGTCCACACGGGGTCAACCCAACACAACTGAAAATCAAAGGTCCAGCCCTCACAGAGCAACTAATCTGACAGCTGGTCTACAGAAATCTTCCTTTATTTAGAGAAACTACAAAAATAGAAACAGTGATACTAATCTTCATTGCAAAAGCACAAAGAAGTCTAAGAGAACAGATAAAGCCATTGTACCATTGCTGTTGTCCCTTCACTACCCTGCCAGTTTATTTTCAGAGGAAAACTTCTAAATTTTCACCTTCCAGCTCTCACACTTTATCTCGTCAGCCTGACTGTACTTCACAACAGTGGTCACATATGCCATTTTCATAGCCAAATCAAAATTTCCACTTGCACAGGCCAGACTGGCAAACACATTTCTCTCTCTCTAGAACACCACCTTCCTTAGACCTCCTCATCCATGAGCTGAAAAAGCAATAAAAAACAAAAAGTCTTATCACATGGCACACACAGTCCAGAGGCAGTGCCAGCTTTGCCAGCCCTGGAGCCTAGCTAACATTTACTGAGATATACACAGACTCTGGAGAAGCTGTATGGGCCTGTATCAAACTGCAGTGATATCAGCAATCCCCCTGGAGGTTACAGGTTGTGGTTCTGTGCAGAAGCAGATAAGAGGATGCAATCTGGCCTTTAAAATTACAGTTTTTCTTTTTGTATATGTGTTTGCTGGACATTCCATTATCATGGATGATTTCACCTTCATCATGGAGTTTTAACATTCAGCCAACTCCTTCATTTTAATTCAAGAACCAAGACCTGGAAACCAACTCTAAATTAAATCAAGTAGTTTAAGGTTCATTTGCTCAAACCTATTAGACACCTGGATACATTTATTAAACTGGACCTGTGTTAATCCAGGCAAATTGGCCTTTGGGCATACTGCAAAAATCAGTAAAAGTAGAAATTAAGTATGGGAGTTTCAGCAGGGTGGGCAGAGCAGTAGAGGAGTCTCAGCCAGGTCATTTGAGTCTAAGAGAACACTCTCCAGTGCAGCACCACAGAGAGTGAGACTGCACAGTGACATGAGACACATCTGGTTCTGCCTGGAATGGCTTAAGGGCTGAACAGGAAAAGAAGCTGCAATCCCTCAGCATGGGACTTAAAATATACCAGCTAATACTACCAGTCACAATATTACACACCTCATCCTTTAATTCACTGCCTCCATCTTCTACCTCTACACAGAACACCATCGTTTACTCATGAGCAGGCAGAGAGAAAGATGTGACATGTACATTAACATCCCAGGAGGAATTTTGATGTGATACAGACTGCTGTTCTGAAAAAGTTGGCTGATACAGTTATGTCTATATTCCTTGCTATACTTCTGTCAAAGTGCATTCCATGAGGTAGCTGGAGATAATGCTTTCCAAAGATTGAAGAGTGCTCTGGGTCTGAGATTCAGACACAGGTAAACGACACCATGTTTGCTCTTACATATTTCAGCAATGGGTACAGTCATGCCAAGGTGCCAAAGGATTGGCTACTCCATGTGCAGCTGTGTCCAAAGTACCCATCCCAAACACATCCACATCTGCTTGTTCTCTGCTGCCTATGGTCTGAAATTTAAACTGGAAGATGAAACAGATCATATTTCCAACACAGAAGCAAGCACTGTGAGAAATGTGTGGAAACCTTCAGCAAACACCACCTTTTCTACATTGCTTCAAAAAATCTCTTTTAAGGCCCTATTCACAATCAACTTCTGTAGTAAGGACAAAAACAATTTCAGGAAATCTCTACACTGCAGGGCTTAAGCAGATGATCAAGTTACCAGTACTTAGATTGTCTCAGATGTACTTTAATAGTCCTCCATGTATGAGCACTGAGCCAAAAATATCTGATGAGATCCTGAATCCCTGTATTTCAATGCAGTACAAACTATGTGTAATTACCTGGTACTTGCAATGGACTAGATGTGCATATGTGGGTGGTTGCCATAGTTCAGCTAAGGCATAGCAACTTGCCAAGTTAGAGTAAAGGGCTTTTGCTCCTGAGCTCTTCCACTGCTCAACTATGCTTCAACAAAAATCAACAAGTTCTTAAAGTGAGCTTCCTAACTGGATATAAAATCACTGTAGAAGCAGCACTTACTGTTTTCATTTTGCCTCTCCTGATATTGTTGGTAGCTAGGGTAAGAGGTTTGTAAGTTGTAAGGTAGGTAGACTAAACAGCTTTGTCAAAGAAAAAACAAAATACTTGTGTGCCTATTTTTTATCTCAAGTTCCATGCTTCATGTAAAATCCCTGTATCTCTTTCTGCTGTGACCTCACCTCAGTGCACACCTTCAATTGCAAATACAGACAATAATGTGACTTACACTGCTTTTGTAAATAGCAGCAGAAACCACATTGCAAAATTAAAAGCTGAATATTTCACAACTGTAAGAATGGAGAATAGTGCCTGCCTCATTCCTAAAGTCTACAATAAAAACTATAGCTTATAGGCAATCCTGCTCTCTTTGTTTAAAAGCATAATGTTAACTTGTATTTTCACTTACTTTAACTACTGCTAAAAAAGTTATTCATAATACATACAGTTACAATACACATCATTTGAAAATTCACTACAAAGTCTCATCTCCCTCTCTAACATAGCCAGACTCTTCAGCTTGAAATGTGGTTATTTGAACACCAAGATCTTTAAAGTACTGTGTTGGAATCCAGCAATATGTACTGCACACTGGCACATAATGGAAACCCCCTTGGTTATTTGAACACCAGCAGTTTTTAAACTCTGTGCTGAAAGCCAGCATTATTCCACACACAGTTCAGTTTAGTTGCAAGTGTACACTGGCAGTAACAGTGTGGTCTTCAAATCTCAGTAGGGCTGATAATAACCAGATGGAAGAAGTAATGACTCCTAAGAACACAAGACAGAAGGAAATAAATTCACAAAGTTTGAAGTTGAAGTTCAGATAATGACAACCCTTTTTAGACAAGCTAAAACCTAAAACTTAAGGCAAAGGCAAGAAGTTTTTATTAGAGCTGAGAGAGTTCCCTGACTTTTGTGACAAGCTTAGGAAGAAAGTATACACCAAAGGGTACCTTGGTGCTGTTGCCAAACCACCAGAAGTAGGTAAGCGTGCCTGCATGGCTGGGCCAAACCACTGCAGTAATGTTCACATCCCTGTTTCTGATGGCAACAAAAGGGACACTCAGATGGACATGCTCCACTGGACCTGTGGGAAGAGAGCTCATTACTAAAGGCTCTGAGTTAAATCCTCCCTGCACAGTTGTGAATAGCAAGGATCTTTCCTTTAAATAAATCAAAACTCCTATGTCAGCAGAGAGAGACTAGTTTAGAAATGAAAGAAAATTTCAGCCATCAATGAACAACAGAAAAAGATAACCAGATTTTAAAATAC
>VWZN01014418.1:363993-384217 GCA_013396955.1 Regulus satrapa | reverse complement strand
TCCCCCCCCCCCCCCCATTATGAACATTTTCCATTGGGCTAATTTTCAGACAACGTCAGCACTGTGTTTAGAAGAATTTTTAAAATACATTTTGAAGAAAAACAGTGAACTGGCTTTGCATTATATAGGGAAGTTGCTATTGAAAGCCATAAGGATAGGACACAAGAAAGGGATATGACACAAGTGAGAAATATGGGCCACTGAGCTACTAAGATTTGTAGGAAAATAATTTTACTCAAGATGGCTTAAATCTGGTTATATATGAGGCATTTATGACTTGATTAAATACCCACAACATTTTCTTAAAAAGTCTCCAAAATAAAAACTCATGATTTTGGAAAACCTTGGTATCTTTCTGACTCTGGCCTGACCTTGGGAAGTCTTTGGGGAGTCAGCTGCCCCTGTAAAGCATCAGGAACCACTTGAAAGATGCATGCATTGGCATAAAGCATGTAACTGTCAGAAGCACTTGATTCTGAAAGACTTAAAAAACAACAAAGTACCAATGCAAAGTTGTATCTAATAAATGCAAATGCCCAGAATAAATCCAGGGCATGAAGCCCTGAATTCAGAAGGCAGATCCTCTCTAGAAAGAACAACATGTGTAAAAAATACTGAGGTTTTGTTTGGTAGTTTGTTAAAAGCTTCTACTATCTCCATTGTTTTGCTTCTTGTTTAATCTTTTGGTTTCGCTTGTACTGAATTTCAGCTGATAATTGCTGACCATCAGACAGTGTTACTTTCTGGGTAGTACCTTTAAAACACAGCAAACTGTGAGATGGAAAGAACAAAGTCAGATTTTTTTTTTCTTTTTTTTTTTGGTAAGGCATTCATTTTGGGAAGCAGGAAATTTGGTGATTTTAACTGAGCCAGCCCTCTTGTGTTCCCTCTCAGCACAAAATGGGGACATTAATCAGTTCTCCATCTACTTGGATTACAAAGATTGTGGAGAGCAAGAGCTGTTCTTTTAGGACTGGAACATAGAGCTCCAAGCACAAAAGGACCCTATTCTTGCTTTTGGCACCTTAAAACTTGATCTTTTTTTTCCCCCCTTTTCTCAAGTGGTCTCTAAAGCAAGTCACTCCTGAACTCTGACCATAGGAAATGCTCTTGGGTTTTCAAGAACAGCAGGCTCCCCTAAATATTTTGTGACAGTAAGCATGTAAGAGGAAAAAACACAAATATCTTTGCTTCCTTTAAATATCAAGATAAGCAGCTTGTCAGCAGATTCTAGAAAGCTGAAAAGTTAACTGGCTGCTAATAAAGCTGCCAGGTAGAAAATGAATGTTGCTTGAGGCCAAGGAGCCTTTTTCTCTCCTTTTTTTAGCACAGGATCCCAGTACCAGAGAATTGTATAGTAGGAACAAATCTCAGGCATATTTGTCTGTACACATGAACATCAAGGTCAAACCTCCTATACTGGCCAGTCCTTCCAAATATATTAAAAGTTTAGTACTGAGGTGTCATCATATTTCAGCAGTAGCATGAATGTAAGTGCTTGCAAAATATTTCCCTAGAGACAATTATAATAAATTGGCCACCTAAGAATGTTATAAAAGTCAAAGGAGAGGTCTGAAAGACTGATGAAGAAAAGGGTCGAGCATCAAAACCAGGTCAAGGAACTGTCCCTTGTTGCATTCTGCTTTAAAATCCTCACCATGAAAAAGCAATTCCTTTGAGAAAAATCAGATAATCCATACAAATCTGGTTGTTATAACCAGGTAACCATCACTTTTGTCAGCTAATGGTCCAAGGAGAAGGAAAAAACAGTTAATGCTCTAATAACAGGTTGTTAAGTGCAGCCATGATTGACTTTGAGGGAATTATGAGCATAATAAAAGCTTCAAGGAACATTTATTCCTTCACACAGGGAGCAAGAAATTAAAATTGAGAAAAAGTTCTTCAGTTTTGCAAATTTCTAATGCGCTTCCTTTCAGCAGAAAAGCTCAGGCAAAAGGCATTCATTCTGACAGGTAAAGAGGGAAGGCAGACATGGCTATGATCACCATCAGGAAAAACTGATGGGGTGCATCTGAACATAGAAGACAGTCTGAGAGTAGATCAAAGAACTGGGCTCTTTTGGGTCTCATCCCGCATTCCACACTCTACTCTCTCCTGTGGCTTTGGAAAGTTAACTGGGAGCCCTCTATTTGAGTTTGCTCATGCATCAACTGGAGAGAAATTGCAACAATCTACCAAACAGGACAGAAACATCAGGGATACATGTCAAAAACATGAAATGTGAAAAGCAGCACAGTAGCCCTCAGTACAGTCATATCTCTGGAAGCACGCTCAGCATAATATTTCCATTTCATTAGGTTAAAACTGTTAAAAACCTCTGAAATTCTGAATAAGTGACTAAAAATTTAGTAGTGTAATCTAATCCTCTTGGGAATGAGACGTGTTGAAAATATATTTGGACTTTGTCTCATATGCTGCTTGGTCTCTGACTCTTTCAAAAAACCCAATAGACATTTTCAAACCTTTCTCTGGAACTCTGAGGACTGCCAATATACTTATGTTAAAAAAACCCCTTCCCTTTCCCTTCATTCAATAAAGTCTAGCTAACAAGTTAGAAGAGTGTCTAGAAGCCCAAGCCTTTGGAAGGGCATGAGCTGCACATATATGTAGGTTTGCATCTATTCTTAGACCCCTCTGAAGCTGCAGGGGCTTTCAGGGAGGTCAGATTTCCACCCAAGGAATCTGGGAGGTGGAAGTACTCACAGACCACATGCAGGAAGAGGACAGCAGTGTCTGAGCCCAGGCTGTTCTCTGCATACGCCATCACCTGGAAGATTCCAGCACTCTTATACACGTGCCGGATGCCATCCTCCACAGGGCTGAAATTGGCATAGGACACGGCAATGCCATCTCCAAAATCAAGCTGGATGTTCGTCCTTTGGAGATCACCCTGCAACAGAAAAGGTTGGAAACCGAGCTGATTAAAAAGGGTTCATATGACCCTCTGTCCCACTTAGTTCCATTTCATTAGCATGGACACAAAGTAGCAACTTTTCCAAAAAAGCCGAGCTTTGTTCTGTCATTCCCCACAGCGGCCAGACACAGACAGCAAAAGAACAGCACCTCATCCTAAAGTAGCTGAAGCAGGTGACATAAATCGTCTCCAAATATCCGCCCCTCATCATACAGAGTTTAGAAGACCAGTTTTAGCTAGGCATGCAGCTTCTGGATGGCTGAATTTATACAGGTTGAGTCCCACATTGAAGACTGACAGATTTTTTTTATATAATGCCAGTCAGCACAGAGACAGGGCCTAGATATACAGGAGAATGAAGCAGATGATGAGAAATCTCTTCTAGGATTACTGTCAATTACAGTTATTAAATGGAGGAAGGAAAAACAGACAAATTCCAGAACCACAGGTATTGTCTGGAGACAGAAGTTGCAGTATTTTAGTTTAAATCATGCTTTAAACCACTGTAGTTGAACTGTAGAAATGTCTGTTATTTCAGTTTCTTGGAGCCTTATTTTACCCTTGCCCCAGCTGACTAATGTAACACAAAACAAGGCTAATTTAAACAAAGCTAAAGCCCACTGCAGTGATTTCACTAAACTGAAATAAAACTAGAACTCAGATTAAATCTCTGTAGCTTTAGCTTTCTGCATATATATGTGTTGTGCCAAGTAAATTTCCTTTTCTGAAAGATCTGCACTGTATTCACTGGGGATGAATAAGATACCACTACATTTGGGAGATATTCCTAGCCACAAACTGAAGTCAATCCCTAGATATATATTGAGGATGCGATCTGAAAGTTTAGAAAAAAATTGAAAAATCTCCGCTCATAAATTTACCTTTTTTTAATGGGAAATTCAGAAATATTTCACAGTCATCTCGTAAATCCCATTATAGCTGTAAATGCACAGGGAGAACACAAAAGAAGCCAGACCACAGTGAAGCAAGTTTTATGTGTAGAAAATCAGGATCTTAGCAGCACCTATAGAGTTTATCCTCCTCAAAGACTATATGTGCAGGAAGAAATCAGAGTGCAGGAAGGGTATTTTTCAGATGTCAATCTACTTTGAGTACATACTTGGGGTCTTCAAACACTCATACAATCACGATTATTGTGTGCAGTTTTTGAAATATGGATATTTGATTATAGATGTTAAATCTCTCTCCTTCCTTGCTCCATCATTCCCATTCCATGGGAGCCAGGGGACTTTTGGCTATTGACTTGATCAGGGCACCATTTTCACCTACTTGGACATTAAAAATTCAGTACAAACCAAAGAGCAATCAGAAAATACTAAAGGGGTAGTGACACTGAAACATACCTATAATATTGAGTAGTCAATAACATCCTTTAGACAGAGAGTTTTTAAAGTTACTTAAAAAAATTCTCTAGCAGCAGCAAAATTACACTCTTGAGATATTCAGTTATTTGATAGAAAGGCTCCCACAGCTTGTTAAACCTTTCAAAACCACTTCTCAAGGGAATGCACTAAGACCCCAAGTCCATCTCATATGGAAGATACTGAACAGAGGATAAAAATTTGATCTGGGCTGGATTCATCACTGATGACCTCAGGCTGAAATCTCTTGCACCAATCATGGCAGTTCATCTCCCTTGCCTGATAATTCTCTTTTCTATTTTGTTCTTGCTTCTCCAATATGATTCTATCTGAAATGAGATGGTTTCACCCAGAGAAGTAGGAACAGATTTTTCCTGACTAGACAGTAGCAGATGATCTTTTCATCCAGTTATGAGCTGGATCTTCAATGCAAAGGCTGCCCATCACACTAATCATGTTTTATTTCTCCTTTCCATACCTCTGTATCCAGTATACAAAATACTAAACCAAACATGTTAGGCCCACACAAAGATCTCAGATATTCTGGAGTTTCTAAACATAAATTAAAATAGAAGGGAAGTGGAGGACTTTCAAAAAGAAAAAGAAATCATTGCTATCCATTTATATTCAAGAGGCCCATTTTCTTGCTTTAAGCCCCATAAGAGAGGGAACAAGGTATGGGCTGGCACAGAGATTGGCTCTGAGTATGGAAATCAGTGAACAGACAGGGTCAAGAACAACTCCACAACAGCTATGTGGCAGTCTATTATTTTTTTGTGATCAAAACCAAACTCAGTTTTAAAAAAATTAAAAAAAAAAAAAAGATTACTCTTNAAAAAAAAAAAATCAGTCATTCTGCATTTCTTTGTCCATAGTCATTGCCACACACATGTTCTGAATACCACTGTGAAGAATCCTCCTAAAGCTAATTCTGTAAATCCTAAGAAATTCAGGTTTTGATTAACTATGATGAAGTCCTCATTTACCACCGACAGCCTAAACATCAGTCACCTCCATATACTGAGGGTGTGTATTGGAAGGCAGGAAAGGACTGGGGACTCACTGGGGTGAGTCTGACACAGCTGAAGGGAGACTACACAGGTGTCCTTTTTCTTTTCTTCTTGAAAGTATATTATTTTAAGGAACAAACTCAACCCACAACTTTCTGTGGAATAAGCTGTTCACTTACAGAGACATGTTCCAGAGGTTCTCTTCCAAAAAAAGGTGGCTTCAATGAAATGTTTTTCTAACTACCATTATTTTTCAACAACAGGCATGAGAGTGAACACCCTTACATTTTTATTCAGTTGCCTCTTCAATCTCAAAATCCTTGCAAAGTTTCCACTCTTCAACTACCTTGACTCCTGCCTTATTCCCCATCTGTTTATCATTCTTCATACACAGCAGTTCCGCTTGAGTTCCTCAATAAATTACTAGTTGATTCCTAATTTTTAGATTATATCTGTTCTTTTCTGAACTCCCACTCATAGTGTCTACACAAATTGTCTTACCATGTCAAGTCTGCAGAACAGAAAAGAAGCAGTAAGAAGACAAGAAATCCCCCTTGCATAAAAGCAGAACATGCATGAACCTCTGAGGAAGTAGTAAAGAGGCCCTGTCAGATTAGTGTGGTCCCAGTGAAATAATTAGCTACTATATAAGAATTTAATTTAGTGCAAGAATATGTCTGTCTGTAGGTAGTCTGCCTCAGCTGTGTCCAGGTACTGCTCCAAAACAACATACACAAGACAGAAAGTGTGACAAAAGCAGTGGTGCTTCTCCAGCACCACCTCAGACCCTGGCCAGAAGAGCCTCAACATCTTGATGCTTTTGGCAGTAGCATGGCCTGTTGTCACTTATGCTACTGCTGGCTACAGAGGGAACTGTAACAATAGATAAATGCAATAGATAAGGCCTGGGGGCTAGAGGTCCTTTGAGGAGACTCAGTTCCTACTCCAAAATAACAATGCCCCTCATTGTTCCCTATGAGTGTGAACATGTTCCCCACTGTTCCTAACCTTTCCCAGAAAAGCTGACGTTAAAGCTTCGCATTCCAGATACAGAGTTCTGGATCACAGCAACACCACTTCTGCCTCATAAACTCCATAAACTGCAGTTTACTGGAGGCAGCAAGAAGTGAGTGGGGAAATAAATTTTTCGACCAGATCTATCTTTCTTCAGCACCAACATCATCACTGATAGACAAGATAACCAAACACCTTTGGTGTGACCCAATATGACCTGTGTGTATGTGTCACTGCAGCCTTCAATTTTCGTGATTGCTATTTTCCTCCTTTCATCCTTGATTGCTATTTTCCTCTCAGGAACCTGAAAAGCAAAGGAAAAGAATGCCAGTCCTGCCACACAGAGAACGGTTTACTGAGACCCCTAACACACCTCTTCCATAAGGACGATGAAGGTGGCATTGTGCCCCTGCTCCATGACCAGCTTCCCATCAGAGGTGAGGATGTGCAATCCCCGAGGTGCTTTTCCAGGGCATTTCTCCATCTTGGCCATGTACTTCTCTCGCAGGCCATCTGTGCAGTTGTTAGACACAATCCTTCGGTACCTGAGGAATAGTAACAAAAGGACATAGAGCTCAAACAGTGGGCAGAAAGGTTCCTTTGTTTTGTTTTTTTTCTCTACACATTAATGCATGTGCTTTTTCAAAGGCTAACTGCCTGCACTATCCCCTCACTGAAAGGAAAACTCAAAGAAACCCAATGCTTTATTAAGTAGGAGAAAGCAAACCAATCACAATTCAACTTTCTCCAGAGATTCTCAGCAGCATCACTGAGAAGAGACACTGAGAAGAGATCACTGGTGGAGGTGAATTACTATGCCCTACTAAAAGGCAGAGTATTCCTCCAACCCACTGCCTGCAGAATTTCATCCTGAATCCTAGGTTTTTAATTATACCATTTATTAAGTTTTGTCGGCCTCTATTGGGCTAGAGGACACTTGAAAAAATATGCCAAGGGCTTTGCCCACTTCCATTTTAACTGAACTGATTTGAGGTATGGGTTTTTCTCTTGGCTTTTCTTGGAAGAGGTTGAATAAACAGCAAGACACTTGGATATTCCTGGTGCTACTGAGGGGGGGCGTTAACCCTTTCTATTAAATACATACCAGCCTCTACTATTTTCTTGTTGCTCTCTGTCAAGAAGGCTACAAGCAGCCATACTGGCCAGGGCTCCTGCAATTACATCCCATATTTGAAGCGACTTTCCAGCTGAAAGGGGGGTCTCTGAGGTCAAATGCCTCTGGACTTTCAGCAGCCTCACTTCATTCAGCCACCTGCACTGACCAGCCAGGAGCAGAGCTGGTTCCTGCCATGACCATCAAGCTGGCAGGACACATGATCCAGAATCAGTCCTACAAAATTTGTAGGGCCTGCCTGTGTCTAGAAGAAACAGTGTAATTTTGCACCAGGCAGTGAAACTCAAGTCTCACAGCATTTCCTGCATGGTAGTAGAGCATTTGCAAAGTGATGCTGCCATAACAATCCAATACTTGCCATCTGTTCTGAGTTAGACTGGGAGAAATCATCACATGAAGCTTGTCTGAAATACAAGGCATTGTATGTACAAAGTGAAAATGACAGAGGAAGAAAACATAAAAGAGGCTTAAAATTGCTCATTTGAGCCTTCCTAGAAGCTGATATAAATAGGAGCTGTAAGATCGTAAGAGGTTCAATAAAATACAATGTGAAATACCTCAAACCTGTCCTTTTAAATGTTCAGCTGTCTCTCAGACAGACCTTTTTGATTTGTGTTTTAATTTTGCAACAAAGGGGAGCTCCAAGTCTAGGCTCCAGGGATCACACATCACTTGCTAGCAATGCAATATCTACATGTCACTTATGTTAACGTGCTTCTCCCAGTCTCTGAGGAACAAGGCAATTTTCCATACAGATGCTGTTGCAAGCATCACTTCATGGATAAGACTGAAAAAGAGCCTAATGGGATGCAGAGAAAAAAAGAACTATCCATTTTCTCTTGTCTACTGCAGCCACCAAAACCAGACAGACTGCACAATGCACTTACCCAGTGCTGTTCCAGTAGTTCTGACCAACGTTGCAATCCTTGGAGAGGGAGGATGGGCTGAACCAGAAGGCTGGGATGCACTGGTTGTTGCTGTGCCTCTCATATCCATAGTCACTATGGAGACAAGTAATGAGTCCATCACCGTACCCTCCACTAGAGCTAGCTCAGAGTTTTAGGTGATGCCCCCAAAGCAGGTGTGTATATGTGGTTCTCTGCTGGGATGGCACAACATAATGGATTGGGCTCATCCAGAGACAAAGTGCTGAACTAGTTTGAGAGGCAGGAACACAATTCACTGAAGGCATTTCTTCCTGACAACAGCAGAACTACCAACCTTGCAGAGCACTGGAGGACTTGCGCTTCATTTAGCAACAAAACATACCAGAGATTCAGAAAGAATGTTGTATTTTTCATTTCTTTTCCTATTAATATATAACTTAAATTTCACTTTTTGGGTTATTTTGGTTTGTTTTCTTTTTGCAGTCTTTGCTTTTAGAATGAACCAGGCTAATTCTAGGATCTAATATCACTTTCTCACAACAGTGGTTAGGAACATAAAATACTAAGAGCACTTCCTGAACAACTAGCCACAGTATGTATATTTACATATGCTAATGGGTTCCCTGACTGTGACTTACCCAAGAGAAAAAAACAGCTGATGCTTTTCCAACGCTAAACTAAAACAGAGCCAACTTTGTAGTCTCAGGATTACATGGTATTGTGTCACACAGGGAAGGCAGTTCAGTGTATTGAATCTTCCTTGGACCACCTAAGTGTGGAAGTGTACACAACCACATCCAAAACTTCTTTTTACACCTGCCTTTGTGTGCCAATACAATGACGAAGCAAGAGGATTAATCCAAAGCTTTCCATAATTTTTAATAGGGTCTGGATCAGGTTTCTATGCATAGCCTTTATTGACAGGCTGGATTCAAAGGACAAATAAAAAGAGATTCTGGATTTTTGCCTACAGCAAGTTAACAAATGCCAACATGCTAAACCTCTGTGAAAACACAGACACTGCAGAAGCCACTGTCTTGAAAGCATTCTGTGCCCTTTAGGACATTCTGAGTTTTATCCTTCCCCTGAAATGCCAACAGAAAGTCTCTAGGAAGAGCTTTGGTAAGACAAAATTGTGCTATGTCCCCAATGACCCAGGCTGCTACTGTTCTTTTTTTGGAGGGCAAAAATTCTGTAAGCTACTTTAAATGGTTTGGAGATTCCCTAATGCTCTTTCTCTCAACATTCAATTTAATCATTCTCAGTGGGTCCGACCTGCACAGTCGAAAATGCCTGGCAGGGACTTTGTAATTAAAAATATTCAGGAGGAGCTGTACTTTGCCCCAAAGAAGAAAAGAGCTGCATAAATATTTAATAAAATTAAAGACAACATTGCTGTGTGCCCTCAAGGTTCTGTGCTTGTTCATTAACTTCTGGTAAATGTATATTAAAACCTCACATGCTGCCCACCTTCTCTCTCATAAGCCCCAGGGTCTGCATAAGTTAAGGAAATAATCAAGTCCAGCTGCTGTGCTGTCTTTCTCAGGAAAGCTATCTTGACAGAGTAAATAAAGAAGCAGGAGGAGGGAAAAGAAAGCTCAGCGAGCACTTTAATACCACTTATGAGATCCTTCTGCCATTCTCTCTGTTAGAGAAAGGCCAGGATTTTCTTCTGGAAATGACTGCAAGGGTTGGCAGGAGTCACCCCTGATCCCAACTCGTAAGGCTTTGTTGAACTGGGGCATAATTGTGATTTATACCCCTGAATTTTAGATTACCCTTATATCTAACTGCAGGGAACAACACTACAACCACGAGGCAGACAGGGGCAAGGGCACTGTGACCAAATGAGAGGGAGCACAGCCCTCCCAGCATGTGCTGAAGGGCTCCTGCAGTTAATTGTACTCTCAAGGACAGGTGCCATCACAGAGAGTGGCACAGGGTACTCCAAGCCCAGAACCAGCTCCAAACCTTTCTACTGAGGAGGCAGAGGGCCCATCTGCTGGGACTTGCTGGTCACTGTACTCACACAGTCCTGGCTGCTGACCCTCATCCTTTCCCTGACACCCCACATGACCTGCTCAGTTCAACCCAAGGGACAAACCAGTCAGAACTTTCAAGATCAACTGGCAACTGTGAGCCCAGAGAGAAGAGGCTGAGCAGACATTTTTCCTTGAAAAGGAACCATTTACCCTTGAAAGAGCAATAAGTGAAAGTAGGAGTTGTCCTTTCATCTGTCCTGTCCTCCTGTCCACCTTTTAGTGAGCAGAGAAAAGGCACTTGTCAGCATGTCCCCTTCTCATACTGACATCATAGGGAAGGCAGATGAATCTAGAATATATTCTGGAATAAACTGTGTCTTGCCACTAAGCAACTGTCTTGTCCTTTAGAAGTTAGAAATCAGAGCAGAGGAGTTCACCCTTCCTCTCCAAAAAATCACTTTTAAAGTAATCAAGCTTGGTGCCCCATTTCCACCATTGACAGTATTTTCCCCAAATGTCTCACACATTCTTACAGTCAGCCCTGCTGAGTAGCATCAAAATTCACCACAAAGTTTCTTCTGTTTCTCCATCACTAGCTATAACAATTTTGCAACTGGAAGCTAGTTAACAATTCTATTGGCAGTGCAGGATCTGAAACAAAAACCAGCTTGTTGTGCTCTAATTGCATTTCCTCTGCAGGACTGACAAATTTAACAGCAATATCCTCTCATATTAGGGGGAAAGTTAACCAAAATGATACTGAATGCATGCAAGGAACCCATCAAGTGATTGAAAAGGTAAATTCTGATGAAGACCCTTTTCAAGGCAGCATTTAGGGCCAACTGTGAAAGTATAAAGTGAGTGAGGAGAAGACTGGTACTAGATTCACCCTTGGCCTATGCCAATGCCTAAGGTAGATACTGCAAGGCAAGACAGCTTGCCCTGCAATTTCCCATCCTGAGAACGAAGGAGAAATATCTCATGAGTCAAGATATGGAGTCTCAGATGCAATCTTGACATTAGGAACAAATTAAACACCCATCTAGATCAGACGAAAACCTCTTTTCTATATCCCCGACTCTCTCTTAAAGCCAAACTACTATAATATTCAAGGAAATACTTTGGTCTATATTTTTTTCTTATTTTTGCTGCATTTCACTATGTCCAAGCTTTAAAAGAGAACTGTGAGTCTCAACTGTGAGCTTAAGTTCAAATAAATGTATGGACCTCATGCCTCTCACCTCTTCAGAAAGGATCTGAAGGTAGGTGAAGTGTTCAGGAATAACACTAGAACTGACAGATACTAATCCTAAATAACCTACTATAAAGATTAAAATGCTTTCTCAGCTGATCATCTTTCAGGGTATTTTAAATTCCATTTAAATGACATTCTGATCATTTGAGCTCAAACATCACAGATATTGACAATCTTAAATCTTAGAAATATTCTATCACAGGTCCATCTACTTTCACTAGAAATAGTCTATCACAGGCCCCATGTAGGGATTCCTTGTGCAGAGATCCTGACATGTATTCTCCCATCTCTTATCTCTGATTGTCAAGCAACAGCAAGCAGTATCTCATTTTTCCCTTGCTTTATTTTTAAGCTGCTTTCAAAGTGACCTTAAAGCAAATTAAAAATTATGGTCCCATTAAGTTAGAAACACCAATATTTATGCAAAACAAGTAAGTTATATCTGACAAGGGTGGGCTGTACATTCATGTCACACAAGCCCTTCCAGAAATTTCTCAATAAAGCATTGTTAAGAAGCAATAAACTGTTCCCAGCTATTCAAAGGAATAATGATAAAAACTTGTATGTTTTGCTGGCTTGTCCCCTAGGAAATCAATGACCTCTGGAGTGAGGACAGAGAAATACCCTCTTTCTTCTGAAGGGAATAAATTTTGGACTAGAGAAGTGCTGGCTGTCAAATGACAGACATAAAATGCCCATGACTATTTGCAATTATTTAGCTTTTGAATTCCAGGCTTGGATTTCCCATGGAGATGAACAAATACTTCCTGCAGGTGAAGGGGAAGTCTCCTTCATTCAGCAGGTTTGGGGGTCACACTACTGCTATATGGTATGATCGTAGCCATAAAGCTGCATGAGACTCAGTTCCTCTGCAAGGTTTTATGTCTGGGTAGCATTTTAGGACAGAAATACAGCCCCTGCACAAGTCCCCAGATTCACATACTCACCACTCAAAGTCTCCTTGGCCACAGACACACGGTTCAGACACCACAGTTTGGGAATAGTCCCGACCCAGGGAACATTGGGCTCCAGGCTTGCGTTTTTTATAGATCTTCCTCTCTCCCATGACACAAGGCTCCCCCTTCATTGGCCAAGGAACAAGAGGAGACACACAGTTTTAGTGGCAGCTGGGTCTTAAATGGAGCACTTTTTCAAAAGACACAAAGGGCAATGAAAAAGAGCATTTATCACTGGGAGGGTGGGGAGTTAGAGTCCTGCTCTCTTTTGTGGCTTTGCAAAATCAAAAGTCTCCTTGAGAGGACTCATGAGCACAGAGTACTCAGCACTGAGTTGGGATGCCAATGACAATGTGCCCAAAATGCCTGGATGCCCAAGCCACCACATCCACTTATGTCACGTTTCAGAAGGCATCCAGCTATATAGTCCTACAAATTATCCTGAAAAGACAATGTGGGTGTACACCAGGGTTTCTTCCATATGTCAGATAAAATCTACTGCAGAAGTGAGTGCCCAGGTCTGAATCCCAGGGCAGGGGACAAAATCCAGGTGTGGAACACAGACCTCAACTCCCTTGCTCTTTCTGTGATAGAGCTGGATTTGTTATAGGAAATTCTGATGGTGTATTTCACTGGGCTTTTTGAATGCAAAGGTTTCCAAGAACACTACTGGGAGTACCTAATCTAAAATAAACATTTGATATTTAGGTGAGTTACTATAAAAAGAATTTTCTATTTTGCAGAAATAATTTGTCTGCATAGAAATAAGAAAAAAGACAACCCCTAATTGAAATACTTCTCTTCCCTATCAACAGTGAATCCCATAATTGCTGCATGGTTACATATATGTCTTCCCTTTTCTTTCATTTAAATTATTTTGATTTATTCAATTCTATGACTTCAGTTATCTTAACCTTTCCAAATTAATGTTCATTTCTCATTCCTGGATTTCATTCAGGAATGTCACAGTGCCAATGGTTCTGGCTCTAGTTACGTTATCCTGCAGGGTGTCAGACACCATGCTGGTAGCCAGTAAGTAATCTGCAGAGGTTATTGACCTCCCAGTTACAGCTGGTTCAGGACCTAAATATAGCCAGCATGAAAATAAACCAATGTATGAAAAGCAAAGCATGTATCCTTGAGTAGAATGAAATAATGTGATTTTCTCTGGTGTCTTTTATTCGAGAGCTTTTGAAGGTTTTTCAAGATTTCAAGGGTTTTACAGATATTCAAGAGTTTTACAGATACCTGCAGGACCTGCAGGATGAATAAATGTTTTTTTCATTTTTGAGTAGGGGAAATAAGAGGCAAACTGAAACAAAGTTATTTTCATGAGTCAGTGACAGAGCTACAAATAATTCAATGTCATCTACAATTCAATCATAAGGTGTAGTTTTACACTGCCCTAAGCATTGAGGCCAAAAAGATCCAGCTGGTGCAATGGATTATTTCCATAAAAATAGAAGGAAATCTCCTGAACTTGCCCATAGATGTCTGGCTCCATGTTTATTCATGCATTCTCCAAGGAATGCAAAAAACCTGCATAGGCTTTGCTGTAAAGAACAACTGCATTTCCACCTGGCAACACACAGCAGGGGAAAAGGAACCCCCACCAATGCCCTCCAGAGAGTGGGGATACCTGATTGTGCAGATGCCAGGTTTGGTAGTCATCTTTGGTGCACCTGCGGCTGAAGAGAGACTTGTAATCCACCTTGACCAGCTGCCACTCAGAACGGAGACTGAAGTGCCCAAAAACCCTGAGCATGAGAGAAAAAAAAAAAAAAAAAAAGAGCCAGAGTCAGCCAGACTCATATTTCCATTCAGCAAATAACATTTCATGAATCTCAGCTGCAGAAACCGAGAGATGATCTTGGAGCTTATTGCCAGAAAAAGGTATCCAGATATGAATAATATTCTCCTGTTCTTACAGCATCCCAGGAGTGTTTCCCTTCTCCTGACACGTCATACACAGCCTGTGTTGGAAGGTCTTCCCCTGACCCTAGCATCCAGCAAAATGGAACCCAAGTCTAATCACCCTTATTGCAATGTTTAGAGAAGAGAGTGTTTTGTTTTTTCATTATTCCAAGTTTTTCCCAAATCTACATTTTTACCCAAGCCACTTATGAGATTACAATTTTTGTTGTTCTATTTATTCCAGACTAACAAAGAAAGGGGGAAAGACAAGATTTACAAATTTTCCTGTGATATCAAAAGAGAAGCAAAAGACAAGACTTCCCCACACTGAGTGTAATTCAGATCCTGCTGTGTCCCCTGTGTGCTATCTTTATTTACTCTAGTTCATCTTGGTTTACACTGTAATCATACAGAGTTAATGGCTTTGCTCTTCCCTCACTCCTGTAATCTGCACCAAAATTTCCCTGCATTGTGCTGTTCTCCATGAAACAACAACCACCAGGAATCAATCATGCTCTCCCCTGGAGACCTGTCTCAGCTCATGGGGATCAGGGAGAGAAGGGTGTGTGGGTGATATCTGTGAGTCTGAAGCGGTGCGTTTGCTGCGCACACCTGTATCCATCCAAGTTCCGCTCCACAGAAAAGCTCCATGTAGTTGACAAGTGGGAAGGACACAATATAAGAAGAGCCTGTGGCAAATGCTGTCATGAATGAGTGGTTCAGGTTAGAAGTGAGCAATTGGTGAAAGAGTTGTCTAGTAGAACGGATTTATTAAGTAGATTGTTGCTGGCTCTCCAGAACCATTCTTAGTGTAGTCCTAACTGTGGGGTACTAATGATAGGAAACTCCATGGCATTCAGGCCATGTCAGTTGCAGGAGAAGCTGCAATTCCTGTTCCTCAGCACAGAAGGCACTTCCTGGACCATGATAAACCCACAGAAACCAAAGCAGTATGGGGTGACAGAGCACTCATTGGGAGCAGGAGGGAGAAGGGAGGAACGGGAAGGAGCCTGGTGGGGAGATGCAGAAAGCCTCCAAAACTGTACTCAGTAGGAATTTTAACTGCAGTTCCCCTCCCCACTTTTCCTTGGCACTGGGTATGTCCCATCAGCTGTTACATTACAACTTTCAGCACACAGAACCTTGTTTGTGCTGCATGACTGAAACATCAGTCCCTGCAACACAGCAATGCAGCAGGCAGAAATCATTTAGCCCAACAGATTTATGTCAGTATAGGATTTGGGGCTTATTACATGGAAAACACAGCAGAAGAAAGAGAGAACATTACCAAACAGAAACATTGGCCTAAACCCAGAAGAGAACTAGGCTAGAGAAATCCAACACTTTGCAAATCAATGTCTAAAAGGAAAATCTCTCTCCTCAGATTGCCCCTTAGCTAGCTCTGCATCAGGAGAGCAAGAAGGTTTCTTTGTGGTTTACAAAAATCACCAGAATTAATTCTATTTTTTAAAGCTTTTAAAAAATTCCTTCTGACATAGAAATTCTTCCATGATAATTAATGAAAAAAACCCAAGGTTTTCTGAGAGGCAGGCAACATATTAGCATTCCAAAAGCACAGAACATTAGATACCCTTTAATTAAATTATTTCAAAGAAGATCTTTGTGTATAATTGCTATAATTTAGATGGAAACAATACTACACTAAATGTAATTAGAGGAGTGTGAACAGAGAGAGATGTTTTCCTCTGTGCTGCAGAGAGGATTCTAGGTCACCTGATTCCTAAAGGAGTAACTTCTCTATTCCACCCTCCCTTTCCTAATAAAAAGTTCCTTAAGGGTAATCAATCACTCCTCAGAGATAAGAGCAGCAGAGAAGCCAACAAGCCCCTGCACCCTGCGAGCACCACTCACCAATGCCAAGTGCCACCTGCACCCGTGGCTTCACTGGCCAACGTCATGAACGGGGTGTGACAGTTCAAGATGATTCTGTTCTGCATTTGAGACTTCTCTCAGTTTCTTTAAGCAAATACAAGGAATGGAGGAGACTGCTATGTGGTCTGTGGGTTCCCAGGTTCTATCAAACAACCTTTCTTTCAAAGGTTGTTTTCATTTGTGAAATTTAAAATGAGCAATAACAGGGTACAAACCCCAGCTGAGCAAAACCAGGTGTTGCAGCTGAACTCCACTTTCTGTTTTATGAATGACATCATTGTATGTTTATCCAGAGTGGCCAAGGTGCATGTACATGACCTCTCTCACCACATCTGTTTTGAGGTGGCCAGGTGCAATAGAGGGTTGGGCAGACAGCAAAGGGCTACAATATTTTAAAGCATATGGTGTCCAGCTATCAATAAATGCTTGGCACTATATGCTCCAGATCCTACATATTGGTTTCCATATCAAGGGCAAAGGAACAAAACAAGTTCTAAGGAAACTCTCAAAAAGAGATTGGTAGGGCCTTAGTTTTCCCTACTCAACTGGTGTTGAAGACATCTCATTCTACTCATCTGATTCCCATGTGACTTCATTTCTCATTTACTTTACTAAATAAGGAAGGTGGATTTTTTTAACAAACATAGCTAAACAATCAAGATAATACAGGGAGAAAGGAAATTAGGTACTATAAACTGTGTCTGAATAACTTTGTCTGCCATAGTCTAACTAAAAGCTCTTAGTTGCTTGTTGCAAGCATAGAAAACAAGAGAGCTGGGTTTTCAAGGTCCAGCTTTGAGAAGCCAACAAAGAAGGTATATTTTCATTTTTTCCATATAAGCAGTCTGATGTGGAAGTCCTTGAGAAGCAATAAATAGAAGAGCCCAGATGGTATTTAGATAGAGTCGGTGTTCTGACTAAGCTCAATTTAGTGAAGGTTCTCCAACATAAGATATAGAATGGTAATTCACTGGCCTTAGACTGCATAGTTTTTGTTCTATCCCTCTGAGTAAGCAGTTACAACTCCATATAAAATCTTAGCTAACAGGACAGCATTTTCTCAACTGGCTCTATGCATAACTTACAATGCTAAGAAAACAGAAAATGCTTCCAAATCCTTTATTTGGAAAAACAAGGAAAGGCTTTTATTGCCAGGGCTGGATGTCATTAATTTGCAGAAAAACTATTAGAAACATGAAAATCAATTCTGAAATGCTTACAGTTTCATAATGGAGTCATTTTAGAAATGATCATTGGTAATGCTGCTATAATTATATCTTTCATTAATTTTTCAAATACAGTAACTTACAAATGCAGTGTACACTGCCTGGATAACCTTGTACAGGACTTCTTGAAAAGGCTTTTTAACATTTATATAGTGCTCTCTTCTCAAATTGCATTGCCTTTGCCTTATCATTCCTTGTATTGTTAATAGTTGTGCTTTTTATGTAGTTCAATACTGCTCATTCCTGTCAGGTCAACAGAATGAATTGAGGATCACAAGATAATAACTCACCTGCTTCTGGTCCATAGATTCAATCCCTGTCCCTGCTCATGGTATCTGAAACAGACCTCCTCAAGTAATAGCTCCCACAGGAAGGGAATCACCTGTACCCATGTGGATCTATCCCTGATGGCAGTTTCAGATGAGCTGCCCAGGCAATAAATTGTAAATTCTCTTATGCCTAAATAAAGTCCTCTTCTATAATTTCTGAAGTAAACTGGTAGGACATCATATGGAGCAAGCAAGCACTGAAGCTGCCTGTACTTGGCTGGTGTGGTCGGGATAAAGATGGAAGATTTTGCCTACACAGTCCTAGCAGCTCCTTTGTGTGTAACACCTGCTGACCTTGGATGTGCCCAGCACTGAGACAGAGGACTGGAGATGCCAAGGAAGGAAGAAGCTGATAGAATCTTCACTGCACCTAGTATCAAAAGTACCCTGCTTTCTGAAGCAGTTTCCCCCCACTGGACATCAACAGGTGAGAGACATCAAAAAGGTTGGGTGTTTCTTTTGCTTCTCTTAACATACCTTGAAGACCTCTGAAGCCAGATTTTAACAAGATTAGGCCCCACAGAATAAACCGTAAGCATTTTTAATATCTAAAAATAAAATAAATGCAAAAGAATATAATATACTTAGTAGACAGCATTGAGATGAACTATACAAGCAGATGGATGGATCAACAGAAAAGTAAAACCAGAACTATGGAAAGAGAGCCAAACATATACTGTGATAATAATGAGAGAAAAGCTAATTGCAGTGTCATCATAAACAGACTGTTTCATTTAGAAAAGCCTGAAACCAACCTTGATTTTTGTTTCCTTTTATTGTGAAAGAAAAAAGTATGCAGAGGAAGTGTCTTAGCAAGCAAAAATCCCCAATAGTAAAATCACCCAAATTAGTGAATACTTCAACTGACCTGAATCTGTGCTTTTGTTTTGAGAATGTAGAATGGAAGAGTCAAGTAAGATCACCATCTGATTTCAGTTAAAATCCCTCTTTATTTACATCTGTGCTTCTAACAGGAAGCATTTAATGGGCAAACCCAAGAAGTGCTATGAAGCACAATCTGGAAGAATCACCTTCTGGCAGAAAAACAAGCATGTGTTGGTTTGAGTTTTGGTTTGTCTTAGTTTATTTTTCCCTGGAGAGGAAGCTCTTCTTTCACTGAAAGTAGAGGGAGTCCCAGATCTGGAGTAGTGAGTAGGTAATTCACCACAAATGAAGGTACTCATTCCCTTTCTGATGAAAATGTGCAGAGAAGCCCATATTGCTACTGCTGCAATCTTAACAGATGTCCTCTCATTCATAATTGCCCTGATTTGTTTGGGATTTTTTCCCCCACAAGCCAGGCTATCCTGATCCCACATTTCCTGGGAAATGGTGAACCTACACTGGAGTTGCTGGCTCAGTGAACACCTACCAAACGTCTTGGTACATAGGTGTACCTCCTTAACCTGTTGATATTTATAGCTTTTGAGTCAATGAAAGAAAGAGATGACAATTTCACACAAAGAAGAGGTTCTGTTATAAAATCTGGATCTGAAGCCATCTATGTGTGAAGAAGCAACAGTAAAGTGAGACTAACTCCTGTGTGCAGGCTGAGCTGTCTGGGCCAAAAGCAGACGAGCAGCAATGGAACAGCTGCAAGTTGTGCTGATTTTATGAATAGAAGAACTATTTCTCCATGAATTAAACATAAATCATTACTTTAGAGAAAACCAAATGGGCTGTGTAATCTCCCAAATTTTTTTCTTAGGATTTAGATGGAATTAGCATTAAAGGAGGTCACTAGTTACAAGGAAATTGGATAGAAAGGGACTGAGACAAGAAAGTA
The DNA here is from genome assembly GCA_013396955.1 of Regulus satrapa. Taxonomy (NCBI): domain Eukaryota; kingdom Metazoa; phylum Chordata; class Aves; order Passeriformes; family Regulidae; genus Regulus; species Regulus satrapa. The sequence continues at coordinate 364,513 of VWZN01014418.1, read as the reverse complement.
GAACTTAATTGAAAAAGACACAAATCAGCAATTAGGGAGAGCGGGAGAGGCAGAGTTAAACTATCTCATGCCTGGCAAGAGAATGCAGGGAGCAAGAGACTGGAAACAAAGGAAACATAAAAAATGAAAGATGACACTGGAAAGGCAGGCAATTGCCAACAAAAAACACTGTCTAATTTTTTTCCCAAACAATAAATATGTTTTCTAAGAGCCGCTTTGGAGCTTTTAATTCAGTTGCTTTTGGCTGACCTGTCAAGTAGGAACAGTAGCCTGAGGGCAATGGGTGATGACTCAGGGCTGCTGCACTTCTGTCTGTGGACCAAAATAAAGTAAGAAAAATAGCTGGTTTTTTTTTTTTTTCTAGAAAGAAGAAATGCATTTTCTTCCAAATAAAATACACCATCCATTTGGATCTAGATTTTCAGTTGGTGCAAATTGGTTTAATTTAGACCATCTAAATAGATCCTCTCAGGTATAAGGCCTTCCACTGGTACTATTCAGAAGGAGAAAAAAAAAAAGA
>VWZN01014418.1:341842-356264 GCA_013396955.1 Regulus satrapa | reverse complement strand
GAAAAAAAGAAAAAATAAAAAAAAGGCATTGTTTTGGAATAAAGGAAAAGTGAGCAATGCTACCAGAACTGACACCACCTGTACTCTGATAAAATCTCAGTAGCTGTCTGTGACAGACACAGAGGCTGCCTTGTTTTGCTCCAGCACTGTTTGAGAATAAAGCATAGGAGTGCTGCTGTATAAAGCATATCCATAATTACTTAGCCAGTCCTTTCTAAGACAGTTTATCACAGGAGATAGGGATATGCTATACAGGAGTTGGCAACGATTTCCTGAGCCCCCACGGCTACAGCACCAAACCTTTTCTTCTGCCATGGCATAGATGCACAGAACCCAGTTCAAATTACCATTTCCTAGAAGAGTAAAATATGATTTTTTCCCCCAGCTCCTTTCTTGTAGCTGAGCTCAACTTTAAGTGTAGACACGTGGTCACTTCTGTTTGTGTGAAGTTGATGTAGAGCTGGTCTTGAAAGGCATAACAAAACAAATCATGCAATGCAGTTGGAATATATTCAAAACAGTAGCAGAAATGTCTAAGACACACAACTATTACCCTGTCCAAACTTCTTCAGAAAGTGATGACAGTTGGTTTCTCACTACCTGTGACACCAGCACTGAGCTCCACCTACGCATTTATGCCATATAAGTATGCAGATGGACTGAAGCCTAGAAGAAAATAAACTTGTCCTGAATCTCTTTTCTCTTGCAAGCAGTGAAAATGTGCAGGAACTTCAAGTGCAGACGCAGAAAAGTAGGAAAAGCAGATTGACTGTGAGATGGAGTTTATAATCAATCTCCTTCCCCTGGAGTGGTGCACCAGTGTCTGATGTGATTAACCAAAGGCATTTTTTCATCCATTGTAGGTATGCTTCACAGGCATGCCTCAGTCTAAGGCATCTTGGCCACCTTGCTTTCTGATATTTTTCAGAAAGCTGTTTCAGCCAGTTCAAAGACACACAGGCAAGAAGGCCTTTCTGAAACCAAGGAAGGCAATGCATCTTGCCCTTGCTTTGTTCAGAATCCCAGAGCACAGCGCTCTGATCTGCTTTGTGCAAGAGGTCAGATGACTACCTAAAGATGCCTTTGAACTTAAAAACTTCCCTTTCCTGGTTGCTACACTCAAATTCTGGCCTGTTCTTGGGCCAGCATCACTTCACTGGTTCCACAAGCCTCACCCAGTGCTTCAGCACTCCTGGGAGGAGGAAGGTCCCAGCACCATCAGCACCAACCCAGGCTCTTCTCTCCATGGATGGTGAATCATAGCACACTACATCCCAAAAAATGAAGGTTATTCTGAGCTCAGCTCCACATATACACAATGAGAACAGTTTTAGCTTGAGCTAAAACTGGATGTACAGCCCATAATGCAAGCAACATTAAGGGATATTCATACCCACCAGCAATCTCAAAAGACATTCATGTTGCACAACAGGAGCAAGCACAGAAGTGGGATGAGATACAACCATACAGATCTCTGTATGCCTGTTCTGAAGAACACGGCAGACTCTGAGCCATCAGGTCCAAGGAATGCCATCTCAGCCAGTAATTATGAGAAAGGACCTCTGGTTGTCACTAGATGCAACCTGACCAAGGCTACACCACTCTCCAGAGAAGCAGATCTATCTACTGCTCCATGTGAACTCCCAAGCTACATCTTGGGCCCATCTCTCCTTGCTATAGCTCCTATCACTGCTGGAAAGAGCTTGGCTCCATCATCTATTTGCCACATGATGCACAAACACGTCAGCCAGGCCTGTGGCCACCAACAAACCCCACAAAACAGCACTATGCCTTCATGAAACATTTCATGTGTAGCTACACAACTCTACACTGCACATCATGAGGTTACCATGCACTTGGGGAACTCCATGCACCCATTCTGCCATCACAATTTAAAATAGGAGCTGCTATACTTACGTCATTATCTGCGTCTCTATGCCAGGGTCTACAAGGGATCCATCCACAAAAAGTGGTGTTGATGTGAAACTGTATTTATTCCAGGATCTTCCCTCATCAAAACTCACCCTGGGATAGAAGTAGACAACATTTATACATATAAAAAGACTTATTCTAGAGCAACTGCAGCAATTAAATGTTGGCTAAGGTCTGCAAGCTCCACAGCTGGGTTTACAGACAAGCACCAACCACTGTCACTTCCCAGCCCAATAGATTTATGCTCTTGATGTACTTTAAAAGATCAAAGTTTTAGAAAGCATAAACACTGGCAATAAGGACATGGATATACTTTATGAAGCTGTACATCACACCTCAAGGGATCAAGAGGCTTTTACTAAGACCTGTTTCTGGATCTGGAATAGCACTTGGAATGAAGCACCACTCACACTTCATAACCAACCCTGGCCTGAATGAATGAAAATTGCTTTCACTACCACAGAACATTTTGACCCATTGATGTATCAATGCCATGCAGCATTAGCTACAATCTCTTTAGCCCTGTGAGTACTTAAAGGCAAGACTGGCAGTCACCATTCCCTAAACTTCTGCCCCTCATGCCACTTAGCAAGACACCTTCACCTGACTCAGAATGCACCTGTGCAAGAATAGGAAGTTAACTTTACACCTAAGACAGAACTCTGGAGCACAACAGCACACAGAAAAATTATCTGCCCCAAATCTATTTATTTAAATGTATGTATCTTCCCATACACCTGTGCATTTGTATGCGTTCTGCTTGCATGCTTATCTCTCCAAATAGCATTTCAACTTCTGGGGAACAGCATGCTTCATTAGCTTAGCTAAAGTTCTCTCAGCTTTTCAATTATCCGCCCCTCTTTCTCCTGCGTGAAACTTATTGTACAATGTCTCAGCCTGAGAACTAATAGATTTACATGTACCCTTTAATCTACTCCACTCCTGCCCATAAAACAGGTGCCTACTGAAGCAATACGAAGCAAATTCCAAAGCCCCTAGGGGTACAATTTTAAAGGAAACCTGTTGGAGCTTATTAATAACAGATCTAAATCACTACTTATTTAATAGAGTGGGTGGGGCACTCATAGAAATGCACACACCATTTCAGGAGATTTATTGTAAAAGGAGAGCATCTGAAATGAACCTCTGCAAACATCGGTGAAGCGAGCTGTTGGCTCCTATGAAAAGCCAACCTGTGACCAAATCTTTCCCAACCTGTAAGTACAAGCACTTGTAGCAACATGCTTTTTATGTCCGAAGAGCCTTCACAATTAAAGACGCAATTAAAACAGTAACACCCAGCTTGAACAATACAGTAACAAATGATTAATATGTGACTTGCAGCTTATTCCACAATGGGCTCCCCTTGCACTCTTCCAGAGCTCAACTTGCTGCAGTCTGATGCACCTATTGCCAGTGACACCCACCCTTGGCTGACGCACGCTTCTCCATCCTTGACTCATCCTTGGCTTGCTCTAAAGACTGGGACATGGTCCTGATGTCCTCTTTCCTGAGAGGACTTTAACTGTAGCCATGACAACTGAGTTACCCATCTTCCAGTCACACCCCACCACGTTGGTAGCACAGACTGGAGTCTGCAGCTCACCATTAGGAGTCTGCCCTGTTACTGTTCTCTAGGTCCAGTTATGGAGTCAATACACCCCGTGGTTAACAGGCCACTATCACATCATGACTAAAGCAGTCATTTCTTTACTTCAGCTGGCAAAGAAATGTGCTCAAATGCAATATATTAAAACTTTTATAGAAATCTATGTTGCAGTCATCCCAGAGTTATCTGTCAGGTCAGAAACATAATATTCTCTAAGTAAATCTCTGGAACATGAGTTTGTAAATGGGTAAAGTCAACCTGTCTTGAGGTGTCCAGATTTGGAATTACTACAATTTCACTGGAGGATTTTGTACAATAATGACTCAGGTAGATGAGACCTTAACTCCTCATCACTGCTGCCAAACACCATTGTTTTTCTTTTTTTTTCTATTTGACTTAAGACCACATTTCCTGTTCTGCATGGAAAGTAATAGACATGTGCTTAGCACCATCAAGCTGAGAAACAACCCAGTACTGTAGAGAGGAACACATCTTGTCTCTGAAAGCTATTTATAACTAATTCACTTCTAAACAACACTAGAAGCTGGGTAGGTCAGACCATTAGACATGTCCCTCTTTCAATCAACCCCTGAGAGATTGAAGGTGGTACTAACACACCCATTTTCTGTAAACAGTGTGAGTTCTGAATTTCAGAATGTTTAGCTGGTGCAGGAGTCAGAGGGGCAAGAGCTAAGAAGAGGATAATTTTGAGTGGTATCTTTAGTTCTTAGACCGTTATATAACACATTTATAGCAAAACTCAACTGAGTTAGTGTACTCAACTGAGAAATCATTTTGCCCTATTTCACCTCCAACTCTAATCAGTAGCCACCACAGTATCTCTGGAAATTGATAGTCAAATACTATAGGGGTTAGAAACATATCTCTGTTGTCCTTATCTATACCTACTGCCCTCTCCTCTCCCTCCCTTTATCTGTTTTACCAGATTTATGTTCAATTCTGTAAACAAAATATAGAAACGAGAGACACATCCTCTCGGAAATACCTGAAGCCAAACAGATGATTTAGTATATGTGTGTCTGCAGGAAAGAAACCCCATGTGGAGGCTCATAGTACATTACCAGGGCAAAGAGTAATTCTTGCATGTAATTATGTATGGAATCATTATATTTACAGAATGGTGCAATAATCATTATATTCATCAATAAAATCAAAATGTTGGTAAAACATAGATAATAATGACTTCATCTGCTCATTTTATAGACACTGGCACCCTCTCAAAGTAATAAGTTTTCTTACCACATGTGCCGGATGGGCACTGACGTGTGTTTCATGGCCACTAGTGCCCCTCCCCAATCCAGAAACCAAACATTGTATTCCTCCTCAAAGATCTGCAAACAAATGAAGTACTGCATGAGGGCTCCAGTCCACGGGGAAGTGAAGAGTCAGAAGCAGAAAAGCAAAAGGCTCCGTGCTTTGCTTTGCAAAACATACCTGTCTCCAGGAATTGCCACCATCAGAAGAGATGAACACGCCAACATCAGTGTAGGAAAGTTCAGAGCCAATATTTCCTGCAACACAAGTGTTAGACATTCTTTTGTGGAAGAACACACTAATGAAAACGTTAATTAAATTTCTGACATTTAACAGTGGAAAATTAGAAATTTAAATAGGTCAACACTTTCCTGTTACCATCACAGAATTCAACAAACCACATTATTATGTCAATGCTATTTCAGAAAAGTTCTGGCTCTGGGGGGCAGCACAACTCAAGAAGGGTGTGTGAATCAATGCTCAGGATAAAGGAAATGTCATACTGTCCATCCACCTAATTTTCTTCCCTGACACCAGTCACCAACTCTTTTAGATGAGGCTGTAAGGAAAATCTGATGTGGGCAACCATACAGAAGTTCAGTCTATAGGGACTATAAGTTCCTATATAGGTTCTATCCAGGTTCAGGAGGATAAATCTACTGTTTGAGTTCAAAGGCCTTCTTAGTCCAGTATCTTATCGTGAGTAGAAGGCCTCATGAATTAGATGCTGATTTAAAGGCAGCAGTGTAAGTTTTGTATCACAGTATTTTAAACACCAAAACGGAAACTGCAGATTTTCAAACAGGAATTTACAGATGGAGGCAAGGAAAGGGAGTTAAAAGGCAATAATCTGGTTGTTGTCATGTTGTTCTGTGTTTCTGTGCAAAGCTGTTCCATTATTTCCTTCATTCTCTTCCTCTAGCTTCAGCTGTGTGCATTCAAACCTCACAAAATGTAACTCCCAAACAAGTCAAGAGGATTTAGCAGCTGTGCAATTAGATAATAAAACATAATTCTTCCATTTGCAGAAATCTAACCTCTGTTCTATAACAAGTGTCCAAGTTTGCAATCATTGCTGGAAGTGTCTCCCTGTAAATGAAGTGTTTGAGCAGCCAAAACTTGTGAGAAAAAATTGCAAAGCTTATCCTTGAATGCATTCAGCAACATGATGAGATGGTCCTGCTGTTGTGAAACCAGTTAGTGGAAACAGATGTGTATATTCCCAACAGGTAAGGGTTTTTTCATCTACAAAGCAGTAAGGCAGAAATTATATTCTGCCTTTTAAAGGTTAATTGTTAGATTGGGAAAGCATTCATCCCATGCACTGGCAGCTTGAAAAGAACCTAATTTACTAACAATTTAGATCAATGCCTAGAATCTCACTGTCCTGCTGCCTCTATCTGCTTCCTAAAAGGTTAAAAAAAAAGCTTTTTTAATTACAGCATCATGAGTAAGGCTCATTCCTAAGCATCCATCTAGCAAGTGCAACCTGCCAGGAGTGATGACTCCACTTGGCCATGCATGGGGATATCTGGAGGTTTAAACAAAATTATCTCACTTCATTTGGCCTGGATCAGTGAACTGGAAATCACATGGTGTGTCCCTTGTTGAGATATAAATGTCATGAAGGGAACCCATCTCAGGTTCTGCCTTAGTCTGGCAAACACACTGAAGCACAGAAGGACATGAGAATGAAAATGATTGGAAGAAATAATGCAAATTCATGCAGACAATATGCTAGCCTCCCACACTTGCAGGCCACTGCTATGCTGAACAAGGCCAAGGAGAGAAACTGAACCTTAGAAAGAACAGTTAAGCTATTCAGACATATTTGAGTGTATGAGCCTCCATTTGAAAAGACACAACTGCCTCTATGGCTCAGAGTCCAGCTTTCAATAGCACCAGCTATTCAGAAGGCATTTTGTTAGCCAAGCAGCTCCCACAAGCTGAAGGTGGTTGGGAGCCCCATCCATCCTGCAGATTAATTACAGTGGCTCAGCCACTGCCACCATGAAGTAGTGTAGCAGGCTGTCATTTAAACAATACAACCTACCAAAGCACTATTTTACAGAACAGCCCACAATACCAGTGGCCTGTGCAGTGTTGATTAAATGCTGCTAGTCTTGCAGCAGTACAGAGTTAAAAGAAGGTGCCATGCAAAGACAGGCACCCATAAAGCCCAGGCTTCACCTGACACACTTTGTGACAACTCTGTGCTTGCTACTCGAAAGGTGGGACATATTGACACCTCCTAGGAGTGTAGTCCCTGGGTACTATTCTCCTTCATGGCACCTGAAGCAAACAGATAGACATGTCCACCAGTGGCTGTAACAACATGAGGGTACCTAGTTATGCCACTGGGTAATGGTAACTTGAAATTGTGGTCTTAGATCTGCAAATGGGTTATTGTAGAGCAACAAATACCTGATGCCTTTTTGAATGTAGGGCCATATGCCTTCTCCTAGCCCATAGCAAATGGGAATTAACATGAATTAGCTCAGCACTTGCTGAAACAGAGCTGTAGGGTTTTACACCTATGGGAAATACCTCATATACTCTCAGGCTCCCAGAGAGGTATGGGGGAGTGGTGAGAAGCACCTATGTTCTTACCTGTTGCCACCAGCAGCCCAGGAGCTGTCTCTTTGCTGGAAATGCTCCCTGAAGTGTACGGATTCTCTGAGAGCTGCAGGCGCAAGTGCAATGAGCAAAAGGGCTGTTGACAGAAAACAAACAAAAGGCAGAAGCTTTAATATTCAGCAAGTTAAATATCACAGGAACCCTTAGTGACTGCACACAGATGCTCTGATCCTTCTGAAAATGACCCTTAGCACACACAGGTCATATGTTCCTTTGGTGGATAAGCAGGAAGTCTGCACTACAAACAAGCGTGTCTGCCCTTGTTTTAACAACTGACTTCGATCACTTTTCCCCAGCAACTTTCTTATTCTGATTTAGATTCTATAAATACATCAAGAAGGATTGTCAGAATTTTCCCCTAAAACCTACGAAGCTATGGATTTTTAAAAGAAATTTACTGAATTCATTTAACACAGAGAATGCCAAGAGAAAAAACACAGGGAGAGTTCTGTTAACCTAGTGACTAACATAAGCAGCCCTGAAGGAGTCAATTTTTCCTTGGAAAAGATCTGCCACTCACCAGCTGGCAAAGTACAGGATCCCCTCTTAGATCAGTGTCCGGTGCCTGTAGCAAACGCCAGTCTCTGCCCTTGTTGTAGGTAATGAAAGTCTTGATCTGATCATCTACCTTCCTGTTAGCCAGGAATATGCCTTTGATCCCTGCTACCTAGGAAAAAGGGAGAGAGGTGAAAAAAACACATTGGAAGAACAGGCCAAAAGCAACGTCCATCTGAGCACTCTCAGGAGTGGAAGATCTCTGTAAAAGCAAGGAAGGCACCTCAATCAAATTTTATCCAGCGGCACTAAAGGTATATCTTGACAATGGGTAAAAAGCTGAAACATTGGAAGAAAAAGACAAGGATATTCACAGAGCAAATCCCTAGGAGACAGCCCACTTTTGGACTTCATTGAGTTCTTGCAAATAGGCTAATGATGGGCTTGAAGGTGCAGTGTGCACCAGATCACACTTGAGCTCTGTGAGCTTGAGGATGGGGTCTTCCCCACTGCCTCCATAGACTGTCAAAACAGGGGAGACAGAAGATCACATCAGAATCAGTGTGGGATCCTTTTGTGTACCTGGAAAAAAAATTAAAAATAAAAAAAAAAAAAAGAAGAAGATGGGAATTCTGAACATTCTGATGTTTTTTGATGTGACACTAATGTTTTGCAAACTTGATTTCTTCACTTTCCTTCAATACCCAAATTCTGACAAATCAACCCAGTAGTTTCAAATGTTTTGATTTCTGTCAGCAGAACCCATTCCAGCAGAATATGGTCCTGTCAAAACATCCCCAAATTTCATGTTGAGTTTGGTCTCTGTTGCACAGCTGTGAAAGTGAGACAGGAAGAAGAAATTTGCTGCAAATTTGCAACTTCCTGGCAACTGTCAGGATGCAAATCCTTCTATTCTGAAGCCCCTGGAGTGATACTACTCTTTAAATGACTCTGTAAAAATCTATTAGCATTTAACAGTAAAAAGTCTGTGATATACCACTGGGGAGCACACAGGTTTTCCCAGGAATGTAAGACAATACCTGTTAATTTTAGTGGGTTCATCGCAGAAAAGAAATATACTTTTCAGAGGTAGAAAAATATTAAGCAGGTCAAAAAAACACCCCATAAACCCTGTCCTTCATACTAATCAACATGTTATTTATGAATTTTACCTCATTGACTTAAACTGCCTGGATTTTTATAAACAAATTGATTATGTTGTTACATGAGCATTATTCTAGCTGAAATTTAAAAAAAATGTATAGTCCTAACTTCTGCATGCAGCTGGAAGAACATTTCTCTGTGTAACAGTAGAAATCAGCCTGCAACCATTTATATTAGCATTACTGATTAGTTGTTTGCTGCTGGCAAAGCACTGAGCCTGGATCTCAGCAGATCTTCCCTTCCATCCAACCAGCAATAGCACACAAAATCCAGAATGCTCTGGAGAAACCAGGAATTGGAACCTCTCTGAATGCACTGCTGCTGGCCAAAGCTGACAGGCCTGGAAGAATTATGAGAATGGAAAATAATTTGGGGTAGAAGTTATCCATTTGTCATCTCTGGGCAACTGGCACCTAGAAAATTTTGGTTATAATTCACAAACTGTTCAGTGCTCATGAAGGTGTAGTCCAGATTCCCTGCCTGTGAGCAGGTGTCTCTAGATGCCCAAGAGGAAAAAACAGGTATGTTTAGTCTTTCTATGATATCCACATTAGGGTGAAAAGGATAATGGTTTTCCCTTTTGGAAATGACACATAATTAACCAGTCATTGACTTGAACCCAACCAGTTGCTGCACCTATAGCAGAATAATTGCATCTATTCCCACATGGGTCAACTCAGCATCAAACCCAGGAAATGCTTCAGGGCTGATCCCAAAACAAATAGAAATCCTGGGAGGTTGGTAAGAGATTTACACTTGTTTGAACTGGCAGGCCGTTGCTGCTCTTTGTAAGGTGACCTTTATTACATACCTCATAAAGGTCAATGACAATATTCCCCTCCAGTCCTCGGCTGCTTTTCACATTTTCCAAGGCCAGGGTGAAGTAGACCCCTCGGGTGTCCGAGATGTACAGGTTATAGGTATCATTCTGATTCCACTCCTGAACAGCTGCAAAGACCTGATTCTCATCTGTGCTGATAATATGCATGTCCTGTTAAAAGAAGACAAAAGGCCTGTTACTGAGGACCTCTGTATTTCTTTGCCCTTTGGGACATGTAGTAATTACCATGAATTATGAAAGAATAGAGATGGAGCATGAGTTATAGGTATGTTTAACAACTTTCTGTTAGAGCAAGCCAATAAATTACCAGCATTGTGACTTTTCTGCATTTTACTTTTCAAATAATCACCAGCTGGGAAAAGGGGTTTTGCTTTCTTCACTTTTGGTACCTTCAAGGAATTTCATCCAGTTTCATTTCTTATTTATAAAGCTCAAAGTAATTTTTTTTTATTACTCATGGAAGATTCACAGCCTTGGAGCCTGGAATCTTCATAGTCACTAAGCATCATATGGCACCAGGCTAAAGCAGTGATAATTTTCATTCACATGCTGAAGTAATAGGTTTATGCTTCCAAATGGCAATGGATGGTTTCGAAAAACCTTGGAGTTCACATTTATTTGAAGGTGAGGTATAGTTACAGGTTTGAGCTACTGCTGATAGTGATTTTTAATAACAGACTTTCCTATTGAGAGTTTATCTGTGATCAATTATCCCACAATATATGAGCTATCAAATAATCCACCCACTAACCTTCATTGGATTTCTGCTGCTGACCAAGATACAGAAAGTCTAACAAGGGTTTCCCCATTTAGCTTTAATATCAAAGAGATTTGACAGTGCATTTTCTTGGTATTATTTTAAAACAGGTTCAATGAAATTACTTTTCAGGGTGGTTATGAGTATTGAAGCACTTCATCCTTGCTACCATTGTTGAACAAACTGACACAGGTTCAGCAAGAAGCAAAATGACTGTGGTTATATGAGACTCCATTTATCTATTTGTATCTGTTTAAACTTTCTCTCGAGTGCCAAGAGGCCTTGATTAATTCCTTGCACTGTTTCTGCATCAAGAAATCATAATTCTGGAAGTCTCCCAAAGGATGGAGTGACCTGATTTCATGAAAGAATATCTGGAGGAAGATCAGTTCAATATCCTCATCCTGCCTAGGAGGCATCTTAATCTTTTGTGTGAGGTATCTAGATGAAAAGTTGGGATTGATTAAATGGGGCTATTTCTAATAGACCTAACATATCCTACCAACATGAGATGGGGAGAAAAAACATTTGAGGACCTAATTCTATCCCAGTGAGTACAATCAGTGGGAGATTTGCCATTTCCCTCAATAAAGGAAAACTAAATCAGGAAGTTTGTTCTTGCCCAGTAGCTATAATTCCTTAAAGATTAAGGAGGTTCCCAACCTATTCCAACAGTATGAAAATAAAGCAAAATGCCCAATGACTTCAATCTGTTTTTACCAGTTTCAGTGGAATTATTGCATTACCCTGGTGCCAACCTCACATACATACAATTTCAGCAGAGTTCATTATTCTGCACATGACAGTTATTATTGTACAGAATAAATATTCTAGTCACCGAGGGCAGTATAAACAAGCCTCCTATACATGGCTTGAAGACTTTCCCATGACACCTAGCCTTAAAGTAGTCCTGATTTTTAAATTACAGAAGTACCCCTGATTTTATAGCATGCACCAATTCTAAATCAGGGCCACCAACAAATCTGTATTATAACAGGTCATTTTCCTAGTCCTGGTGGCAGCAATATTTTTGATACAAAGATATAATTTGCTTTCTTAGCCACCTCAGGCACTTCTGGCTCATGCTCAGCTGCTGTCAACCAACCATATCCTTTTCCACTGAGCCACTTTCCAGCCACAGCAACCCAAACTCGGGGTTGGTGTGATGCACGTGAAGGACCTGGCACTTCACCTTGTGGAACCTCAGGTATTTGGCTTCCCAAGATATTACATGTCTATGTTCAATGGTAGACTCACCTTAGGAAGGGAGTATTTGGGTAATTTAATCTGTGCAAAAGGCTCCCGTCTGTAGGATACATAGTAGGTTGCTCTTCCACCAGTTGTCACCTATGGAAACACCAAAGAAAGTGAGTGATGACAATGACCTTTCTGAGACACTCTGTGATGGCACCTCTAAAAATGCTTGACAAACTTTCTTTCAGGTGTCTTTTCTATGGCAGGCACAAAGGCGTCTGGGTACCTCCAAAGAAATCACAAATTTGGGAGGCATGGGGAATTATTTATCCAAGCTGTGCTATTGAACTTTCCATTTAGTCTCTTATGATTCAAATCCAGTGTGATTTTAACATCTCAGGAAAAAAGTGCTGAGTGGGAGGAAAAGAAGGATCTGGTTTTACCACATGGTCCAGCTCAATTACCTTGGGCAAGAAATTTAAAGTCTCTGTGCTTCTGTTCTTCCCCTGTAAGTAGGAGATAATCCCTCTTTTCTCTACAGCTTCTCAGCCTAGTCTGCACTGTAAGTCCCCTGAGGACAGGATTGTCTTCCAACAACTTTTCACAGTGACTAACAGCAGAGATCCACACTAGCACCATTTAATGCTAATTGTAACTGCTCTTGGAAAGCTGGAGCTAAGCTCTTAGATGCCCTTTGTCGCTATGAAACTGGTTTCTCTGAAATTATACTCTCCAAAATGGATGTGTGTGGGGGGAACTGATAGACATCCAAATCTGCAATTTTATGGACTGAACGAACTAAAACCTCTGCAAAAATGCCATGCATCAATGAGATCTAGCACAGATAATTTGTAAAATATGGGATTTAAAACCTGTCAAGAGTCACTTAGTCTTGCTGTAGGTGTTCTTTCTGGCACCATCTCAGACCTGGCTAGAACAAGGCTTACATCAGTGAATTTCCTACATTCTGCTGGTTGACAGTCTTGCGGGTCTTAAGATAAAACAATGCACAAAGCACTTGTCTGTTGTATGGAATATCACTTGTTGGCTTCTTAAGTTTCCAATAAAGCTGAGAGAAAGGTTCTAGATTCTCTCCTAGATATACTTCCTTTATCTGACAGTGATATTTGAGAATGAGCTTACATAGACTATTGCTACAGCATCAATTGTGTTCTCAGCAATGATATCACCTCTAGATAGTGCCTTTCTTCCCTAGAGAAGCTGTCATTTAAAGGACACGCTATTATTGGTCATGAAATTTGGTATCTAATCAACTCAAGGCTTTTCTATTGACAGTCTGAAAAACTGTAAAGAAATGAAGGTTTAGAAGTAGGACCAGCTTCTACACTAAGACTTCTCCTTCAGATTTTTTTCCATTTTTGTTTGTAATGTTATCATAACTGTATTTAGTCCCCTCAAGATAAAAACCTAAAACAGCCACTATTACAGCACACATAGCATAAGGTCATAAAAATGACCTATATCACAGCAAATAAACTCTTTACAGATAACATTTACCTAAAGCCAAGGGTAAACACAAACATGAAGATCTAAAGCAACTTGTCTACGGACCCAAAACAAGCCAGTAGAAGAGACAGGGAGAAAACAGCAGTCACAGGACTCTCGTTTCATGGAAAGTGCACTGGGACTGGCACAGCAGTGAATATTTCAGGGTTCTGAGCTGTGAGGATCACAGAATCCCATAAAGGTCTGGCTTGGGACCTAAAGATCATCCAGTTCTTCCTTGTATCTAATCTAATTCTACCATCTTTCAGTTCAAAGCCATTCCTGTTTGTCCTGACACTCCATGCCCTTGTCCAAAGTCCCTCTCCAGCTCTCCTATAGCCACTTTAGGTACTGGACAGTGCCTGAAGGCACTGAAGCCTTCTCTTCTACAGGCTGAATAAGGTCTTACTTCTGAAAGATATATTTCCCATCTCCTACTTCCATATAAAAATAAAATTTTCACAGGAGAGAACAGATTGTGCAGTTCCTTCATACTGAGTCCAGCTCAAAGGCAAAAATCCATGTTTGCAGTCATTTTCTCTCGCTCAGCTCTACAAGCATTGTTCAAAGGATCCCACACTTCTATGTCATATTGTCTAAATAGCACAGGGAATATTTAAATATCTCCTCTTGTCTTTTAATATTTATGGCCTCCATTGGAAAACCCACATTGTCAATTCTCACGTGAACTGAATATGCCCAGTAATTACTTGGTAAGGACCCTGCATTCAATATCCACTTCTTCTGATGGGCTGAGACATGGTCTTCAACTTGTAGATGAGGACATGAATATTTATGTGCTTTGCAAATGCTGTGATGACCAATTAAGACTGTGAACAGTCCAAAAATCTTCCAGTTCATCCAGTGAACATAGAGTAGCCAAAACTTCAAGGGGTGATCAAATTCCACTTTCTTTGCCCCAACAGGCACTACTAAAAGTCTATTAAAGGGTTTTACACAATTTTTTTTTTTTTTTTTTTTTTTTCCCCCCAAAAACCTGCCCCCTGGGGGG